>JBBPNE010000327.1:0-27020 GCA_038090735.1 Xerocomellus amylosporus | reverse complement strand
TAGCAGAAGCCTCACCGCACGCTGAGAAGAAAGACGACAAACGTGATGTAAGTCATCGAGTTCCACGTCCCGAACGAATACCGCAAGTTCTGGGAGGCCAGCCCACGAAACTATGATAATGTATCTTTGTAAACATACTTGCGGACATCCAGTATGCACAACCAACTCACTGCGTGACCTGGCAGCATCGTGGTCAGCCGGAAGAAGGACAGATACGTGGTACTCACATCCGCCAAGGAAAGCGCAGTCATGCTCGCGCCCAAGATACGTTCCTGAGCCTCAGGATTGTTAGGGAGCGTGTCGCGGATCGCTCGAAATACGAGGGAGGATATTAATCCCAGTGACATATAACCTGTAAAAACGAACGGAATAAATACGTCCGCTTGGGTTGTAGCCTATGACTGTGATACA
The DNA here is from genome assembly GCA_038090735.1 of Xerocomellus amylosporus. Lineage (NCBI taxonomy): Eukaryota > Fungi > Basidiomycota > Agaricomycetes > Boletales > Boletaceae > Xerocomellus > Xerocomellus amylosporus. The sequence continues at coordinate 26,609 of JBBPNE010000327.1, read as the reverse complement.
ATGTCACATCGCCATCGTCGTTCTCGCGTCCGGCGCCCCGAACGGGGTGCCCGCCGGGATGAGCTGAGCGTAGAACCAAGTCAGGAGGGCAGGCGAGAGCCGTGACACGTGGGCATGTTCGATGTAGAAGGAGACGGAAACCTGGAAGAGCAGGGAAGTCGCGAGGCATGATGATGGCAGTTTTTCGTCGTCGTCGTCGAGGCTAGCTAGAGAACGAACCTGCCACATCCGACGTACACAGCGAATACTCCAAGTTCCGCGTCGGATTTCGGTGCCAACTTGAACGTGAACTTCTCTGCACCCGGGTCCATGGACCACGCGCTACTTTATCCCGGAATGCAAGGCAGTTGTCCTGATGATAGCCCCAGCTCGTCGGTGTTCGATCTTCCTGTCCAGCCCGCGAACCCCAGTCCGCAGCCACTGGCGACTCGAGGAAGCAGCGGCAGCACCTTTGACCTCCGCCCAAGAACCAGCGTCCAAACTACAGATACCCCGTCTTCCGAGATCACGGTGATATCGGGCGGTTCTGGCGGAAATGCCATCTACTCCGCGTTCGATAACGCGTGTTTTGTACTCCCCGTTTCGGACGACGGAGGTTCGTCCAGCGAGATCATTCGCGTCCTTGGAGGACCATCTATAGGTACGCCACCTTCGCGTTTCTCAAACCGATTATCCTCGTGGGTCACTGACTTGAAGGGCGCAAGGTGATATTCGTTCCAGACTTGTCCGTATGATACCTCCGGCGCCCCCGAGCACTCCCCTCGGTGCCGTGCGCACGCTTCTTTCATACAGATTACCCGCGAACGTCTCCGAACGCGAAGCTCGTGAAGAGTGGAGAGATATCATCGAAGGGCACAGCCCTCTCTGGTCGGGGATTCCCAACGACCGCAAGGAGACCATCCGAGGTCCGTCGCAGTTGGCTTCGTGACGTATATGCACAAGTCAACGGAACTTATCAACCCCTCGGAACTTTAGGTTTTCTCGTCTACTTTGACAACGAGATTCTCAAACGAGCTCATAAAAACTTTTCCTTTTTGAATGGAAGGTAATACCGAGCTGGTCCAGGGAGGCACTTGACTGAATGTTTGTTTGCTAGCGTCGGGAATTATTTTATTTCTGGTGCTCAAACCTTCTTTCGGTCCTTGCCATCAGCTATATTCTTGTTCGCATCTATCACTAACAGTCAGGTATGTCCCACCTTGGAAATGCGGCCCTGCCCAGAGCCACTGATTGACAGGCTACGTGAAGGCGAATATACTGCCCGTGATAGTAACCAACCACACGGTGACTATTGCTGCGGAGCTCGTAAGTCTCATGCTTAAAGCGGGATAGTCCAAGCATGGAAGTATTTCCCAATAGGAAAATGGCACCAGGCTCGTCGGACAGTGCGAGATATCACATCCTGTGAATCCCTCGGCATCATTCGAGGAAGATAGTCCCGAGATGGAGCCATTTTCCCCCGTGGACGGCATGGGCGAAAGCATTCCCCACCGATCGAATGTTATGTACAGCCAAATGGACAAAGACCACGGCTATGAACCATTGCGAGCCAAGATATACAGTGGGTAGATCTCGTGAGTTTTGGATGGGCCCACAGCATCTTGAGATAGGGTTGTATTACATCAATGCGTACGGCCACGAGGTACATCCCGCGCCGAACCCTGAATTCATCAAGACACTTGCGACCTCCGAGGCATTGGTGTATTCCTGCGGTTCTCTCTGGACAAGGTAAGCTCCCAGTTCGACTGATACGGTTCTGAATGATACCCGGTCGCAAATAGTATTATCCCGTGCTTAGCTCTTCGCGGCGTGGCATCTGCAATTGCAAGATCTAGCCTTTTACGGGCTAAAATCCTTCTATGTGAGTAATGTTACGCCTTCGGGATCCATATCGTTTTTTCCTGATTCCAGACAGTAAATGGAAAGAATGACAGAGAAACTGACGGTTACACCGCTGTAGACTATGTCAAGTAAGTACGGTTGCTGCTGAGTCCAAGCATACGGCTCGTCAATCTCACACTGCCTCAGAGCCATTGGGGGGGTACTTAACTCCGATTACCGAAAGCCATCCTACGGCCTCGGGAATGCAAGTACAGTTTACCCGATCTCGGCGTTCGTTACCCACCTTGTCTGGCTTGAGGGAACGCTTATCGAGGTGGACGTGACGGCTTTGAGGGCCAGTCTGGACTCCGTCATTCTCCGTCGTTACTCTTACGTTTGTTCATCTTACAGGCATTAGGTGTCAAGGCCACCATGGTAAGGGGTAATGTCGAAGGCGATGAGGATCAGGGTCCACGGTATGATGCGGGCGTGGTTAGACACGCGCTTGCACAGATCTTGGAACAATAATATTCCTTCACCCACGTTGAAGAATGTCACATTCGTTTCTCCCGCGATTCCGTTAGGGATCATTGATCCGAGGCTTACCAAACTGACTTGGAAACAACTGTCCCATTTGAGCCTCTAGTGTCACAACCTCTTCTTTAGGTGCTCGAACTCTTGGATCACCTCTCGTACTTATGTCGTTGGATTTGACCTCGGACGAAAGTTGGAACATTTTCATTGTACCCCTCACGCTCAGGGTGAGTCGGCTTTCGGGCTCCGATGTCGTGGGCACCCTTCTGCCTTCGCTCCTTGTTTCGCTTCCACGACGTCGGTGGCTCCCGGTGCTTTTCTCGCCCGCCATTATGTATGCCAAGCCTAGCGAGACCATTTCCCCCAGTTAATTGACAGCCGAAGCCACAGCCCACCTGATTTCTTCTTCTTCGCGTCTGGTTCCGGTTGCCTTTGCTTGTTCCCATTATCAACCATGCGCTCCGCCCATGCGCATTTCAAGCTTTGACAAGATCCTTAACGCCGCTCAAACTCCGGCTGCAAAACACATGTCGATTACTTTTTTACGGTGGCACTGGACTATGTTCGTGAGCCACAGCCTGAGGTCGAGCGCGGTGTCTCTCTCGGATCGCATTCTTGGAGGGATCTTTCAAGCCATGGACTCTTACTATCTGTGGACTCCTCGCATCAAGCCCTATACCCACGGGATCGGTGGGCAGCACAGAGCGGAGAGCCGGAGTCCCGTCGCGGGCCACAGGTCGGGCAGTGTCTCTCTCGGATCACGTTCTCGGAGGCCATGCATTACTAATTCGCTGAAGTTTTCGTCTGCGCGAGACGATAAGGTCCTAAGCATGACACGGGCATCGAGCCCCGGCGAGCTCGAACCGTTGACGGTTGTCTAACGAACCTAGCATGTGTCACACTGCTGCGCCGCCTAGCTACAAAGCTGGCTCTGCACCTCCAGCCCCGTCGTGACTCGTGACTTTAACTATACCCTGCCTTCGATAGATCGTTTGACGCCCCTGAACAACGTGAGAGCTTGAAGAGCGAAAGGTCCGTTCAGATCTGCTGCGATGAACGTTGGATGTCACAGTCGTCCAATACGCGTTCATGGCTTTGATTGTGAAAGTCGAATTTGCCCGAATGCATTGACTGGGGTAGTGTTTGGATTGGGAGAAGAAAATGAGGCTGTCCCGACGCCAGAGTATTGAGGTAGCTAAGAACGCGCTGACGGTCAGCAAGGGCGTGGTCGAGTGTCATCTCCTCAGAGACACTGCCAGGCCCTCTGCCGTCAAACGAGGCTATACCTATAGTAAACTCTGGCTCTTCGAATCCTACCCCTGAATGCTTATCATCGAACGCCCATGCTTAAATTGGGTTAGTACGTGTGCTACCACGGGAAATGCCCTTCATTCAATTGAATGCGAAATCATGATGGGGAGACTGAAGGTATATACCTGGCCATCCACCTATACCGAAGCTTGAACTTGCCCGCTGCGCTGTCTGAATCCAGCTCCACCTCTTATCAACGAGTCCCAATTTCGCAGTGCCCGGCTTGTCTCATTGGGCTATATCCTAGGCGCTAGTGCGATTCCCAGAGAGCATACGTATGAGTCGTTCTCAGGCTCAATCTCTCCACCGAGGTGCGTTTGATAGACCGAAGACGCCACTAGCGACACTATGTGACGTAATCTCATGGCGTTCATAGATGTCAGTGGGAGGTTTGAGCACGACGCCAAAGGCGACGACTCGGCGAAAGCGGCGTGCACCCACAATGGGGCCTCCCATGAGCCAGTTACGAGCCACTGCTACACACCGGATCTCGAAAGCGGGAATGACGGGGAGACGACAGCACATCCAGCACCAGACGCGCATTCGACGGTGACCCCAAATCACATCATCACACGATATGTCGTCTCGCATGCTGATCACGTCCAAGCCCAGGACGACGAACCGATCATGACAGGTCCTGGTCGGACAGGTCCCCACGTACGATTTCGGTCTCGTGTGCGGATATCGGCAGGGATAGGTCGACGGTTTCGACTCTCTGATGGGCTCTCCTCGAATGCATCTTCGATCTCTGGCTCGCCCTCGTCTTCGATATCGGCTCCGCTGCGAACGCACTACACCGGGAACAACGGTTGGGGTTCGTTGGGGAGCAGAGTGAAACTTTCAGCGTCGCAAGATGAGGATGCAAATGGTGGGAAACGAAATTCCAGCGGCAGTGGGGATGTGAATGCACGGAGACGGCGTGCGCGGTCACCTTCGTGGACGTTTCCAGATGATGCCGATGAACACACACACCTCCTGACGTACGCGACCAGTTTAAGACATTCTTACGTCGGGAATCAGTACGCGCACGACTGTTGCCATAACGAGGCTGAACGGGAACGGTGGTGGAGAGAGCGGCTGGTCGATGAAGCTTTTGGAAAATGGCCAGGAAGGTTGCTCAATAGACATGTAAGTGATTCGTGCTCCCGAATGGTAGGCAGTCGTTCATGGTCCCTCACGACGCCAGTGGTGGTGGTGGCATTTGGAACCCATGTTATGCTGTTTCTGCGAGCCAGACGAGGAATGATGCATCTCTGGAAGACTTGACTTTACACTAACTGCTTGAAACCGTACGGTATGTCACAACATTTGTATTTTATATTCTATACATCATGCTGCATTGCATTGCATCTAAAATGAACAGCTTGACTGCACTCTCGTTGAAAGGGTTGAAAAACGTAGATCGGGTCAATGCTTAGGGACCACCATGGTAGGAGGAAGAGTCGTGATGGGAGGAAGTAAGCTCGCTGCGGTCTTGCGCGCGTTTTGGTTGAGAAGCTGATCCATGACAACGATGGCTGCCATTGCTTCGACGATGGGGACGGCACGAGGCACTACACAAGGATCATGACGGCCTCGGGCGGCCAAAGTCCCTGGAGTTCCATTGTACTGAGCGGTGTTCTGCGCCAGTGAAATGGTGGCCGGAGATTTGAACCCGATCCTGTACGAGGTGATCCTCAGATGACCTGCTCTGTTAGGAAACCCAAAGGAATGGCTTACCTGAAGTAAATGTCTTCGCCGTTGGTGATCCCGCCCTGGATGCCTCCGCTCCAGTTGCTTGAGGTACCGAGTTTTCCTTCTTTGAGCACAAAGGGGTCATTATGCTTGCTTCCGGGGACTTCGGTACCTTTAAATCCAGATCCGACCTCGAAAGCCTTGGTAGCGGGAATAGAGAGCATGGCATGAGCCAATTTGGCTTCGAACTTGTCGAAGACGGGCTCTCCCAAACCCGATGGGACGTTACGGATGACACAGGTGACTGTACCCCCAATGGAATCTTGGGCGTCCTTGGCACGGATAATGCGCTGACGAATCGAGGAAAAAGTGAGATAAGATTGGGAGATCGGAAAATTTGGGGCGGCGGACCCACCTTGGTCATCCGTTCAGCTGTTTCGGGGTGAGGGCAACGTGTGAGATGTTTGTCGACTTCTTCACGTGTAATGGTCGACAGAAGCTGACGGAATTCGGGGGAGATGGCGTCTTCGACGTCGTCGTTGTCTTCATCACCATCAGGGGTCATGGGTGGCGGTGTGGTATTCGATGGTAAATGTATCTTGCCGACGGACGAGACGAACGCGACTATTTCAATCCCGTAAACCAGTTTCAAGTACTTTTCGGCGATCGCACCAGCGGCAACACGTCCTGTTCAAGCCATCCTGTGAGAAATGGGGAATGGATGACGAAAGATCGGATTCACCTATGGTCTCGCGAGCGCTGCTGCGCCCACCTCCACTGCTTGCCTTGACGCCGTATTTTTCGAGGTAGGTGTGGTCTGCGTGACTGGGGCGGGGGTAGAGGTCTGTTTCGGAGTAATCTTTTGGGCGCTGATCCTCGTTTCTGACGAAGAGCCCGATAGGTGTTCCGAGAGTAACCCCATGTTCAATTCCGGATTGGACTTGGACCAGATCCTTTTCGTCTCTCTGTCGATGTAATGTGAGATGACGAAGATGGAGCTATAACTGGACACTTGCGGGTGTAGTCAGATTGCTCTGGCCTGGTCTTCTTCGACTTAGCTGGACTTGGATGTCTGCAGCAGATAATTCAAGACCCTGGGACTGGTCAGGCGGATGATGGCAGAACGGGACACATGAGTCATACCGGGGGACATCCATCGATGATGGCACCAACGGAAGCACAGTGGCTTTCGCCGTAGGTGGTGACGCGGAAAATAGATCCAAAGGTCGACATTTGACTGAAGAGTTGTGGTGAGAGATGTGCTGGGGTACGGCGCCCTTTATAACGGTCTCTTGGTCGGCTCGGTAGGGGCAGCGCAAGGCGGTACTCCGAGTCGACCGGGCTAAAAGTATAGCAGTGCCTCTTGATCTCGGATGAGTATGATCTCGTGGGAATGATAGACAAAGGAGGCACTCGCTACATTTACCACAACCATCGCCATCGGTCACCATGTCTGCCAATGGCTCAGTCTCCGGCGCTGTCCCTTCTGGCTCGAGGTCGCGCCCACAGGCAAGAAAGAAACCAAACGACGATGCAGCATACTTTGGACCTCCTACCGCGTCTAAACGACACGCGGTGGACAGAGCAGAGGGAGAACCACGAGTCAAGAGAAAACGCGTAGAACCGCTCAGAAAGGCGGACAGGACAGGCGTCAGCGCAGATGCAGAAGAAGAAAAGTCAAGCGTATGTTTCCTCTCACACGAGACTGCGGCCTTTGCGCGTACAGTCCCATTCAAGTCTTTGCTCACCTTGTTCTGTCCAGATCGACTTCAAAAGCTTACCCATGACCACACTCCATCGATATATCTCCCATTTCAACCTCATACCCCTCATAAACCCCTCTCCGCTCACACTTACCGACGCACCCACGCCTGCATTCCTCCTGGAACCCGTGTCTCAAGGTTCTCGCGCCCTGAGTCCTCTCGTCATCCATACGCCGGCGAATCGACCACGGAGGGATCCAAAAGACCAGAGTCGGAGGCGTAGCTCGCGCCTCCTGGAAGAGAATGAGACTCGCACGCCAATAATGTCAGACGTTGCAGACGTCCACACATTATTGGCGACCTTGGCTGAGAGACATTTTCAGGACTACGTGGTCAACGAGATCGATACGCTGGCATCCTTCATGGTCAAAACAAAATGCGAACCATGTACTTCATAGACATGCGCCGGTCGCTGTTCAACCGTATTCTGTGTTTCTCATCTCCCTTCCATTCGATGTATTCCCTTCACAGCATTATTGTGTCCTCCACTTAATCTGACCTATTGAATTGATTCACTGATTCCGAACTTTCCGTCTCGCTTGATTGCCACCATCCCAGCGTTTTTCCGCACTGCCGTCGAAATCTTATCAGGGAAAGCTGACTAAGCAACTCAACGATCAACGACGTCCTAGAAAGGCAACTTGCTGACTTTCGTCATTATGAAGGTATTTCAGCCCTTGTCGCTCCGCACACCAGCCCATCATTCATTCGGGCTGCAGCTTTCCACGTTGTGTGGCATCTCAGAACATCGAGTGTGTATGGGGATGCATGGTACGAACTATTCTTACTCACCCGGCCCGGCTAGATTTTATCGCCTCGCAGCAGTGTTGTGCAACTCTGTATGTTCCGTTTATTCTCGGAGGGAACACCGTCTTTCGCCTCTATACAAGCCTCTGCAGATCGTCTCGTAACTTTCATGAAGTCCGCATTCTTTGTGGCACTCCTGAATGCCACCAATGAGGCCAGCTTGCTGATAGTGGCGACATGGCAGTGAGGTGGCAGGCCTTGCCAATTCCGCACCACCGGTGAGCACGACAACCCACTGCATCGACGCCAGATCCGTCCTGCAGGTCAAGTAGCGAAATCCTCGAACGTTGTCGAGTCACCTATTCCGCAAGCCCTTATCTCACCGAATTTGATTTGTTAGCCCTCGACCCCTTTGCTGTCGCTGCGGAGGGTATCGAGAATGAGGGATAGAATCATTTCGTCTTGGACGGGTCAGAGTCTCTTCAATAACATGATCGAACGATCCATCAACCCTGGTTTCTAGTTTCTGGTCTTCCGGCCACGCATGGACTACGGATCGTTGATGGATCTTGTGTTGGGTTCCATTTTGTCCGTCGCGAATTTCCCCTTTGCAGGGTCTTCCAACACCGAGAACCTGGACGCAATCCAAATCAAGCCTTGATAGTAGTGCTGGCCATCGAACATTGTTGCCTATTTTGAGAATGCACAGCAGGGCTACTTCTCTACATCCCAGGAATTCTGTGCGGTCCTGAGTCGACCGGGTCCTCGAACTTCGACTACCTCAACGTCTACCCAAACTTGCTTTCTTCGAAAGTTTCAACGGACTGATGGGCCCTGTCGCGGATGTGATCGATCAAAACTCCCCCTGAAAGCATCACGTACACTATCTCGATAATGGATACTGCTGTAGACCTTCACTGGTTTAGGTTTCGCTGTCCAACATGTGGATCTCTTAATTATGCTGTATACGTACGTTTGTTCCCTGCTTGCCGAGTGTGTCACGACTCATACCGTATCCGCCACGATCATGGTTTACGGTTAGTGACCACGCAACTGGTGGTGATGCGACTGACAACACTGCCAATGACACGATCCGCGGTCAACGTGTGGCGTAACGATGCCAGGGACAAGGAAAGGACAAAGGCAAGGGTAAAACCCCGTGCCTTCTCACAAAACCCCGTGCCAACCCACTACGCACAAACATGGGGCACTGTCACTGAGGGGCCACACGTCCGTGTGTGCATGCAGGAGGGGCCGGTTGCTGCCCCTGGCGCGGATCTTCTTTCGATCAGTTCGCCTTGTCACCCACTCGGGCGTATCCTGAGTGAGTTTCGTTTTTTATTTTTATTTCTGACTGTGGTTCTTATCGTGTTTTCAATTTCCGGATCTCGACAGCGTAGGGTATAATTGACCTACGCTCGGTTGAATTAAACGTCAATGTCTCGTGGCGAACGAGCGATATGCACAATGGTAAACGATGAGAAGTTCATACGTACACTTACCTGGCGGTGGTCCCCTTCAAGTTGTCAGCTTGCTGTATCAGCCTCAAACCGAGAAAAGATAAGGTCTGATGACGACGTTATTCCGGGGCTCAACACCGCATAGTATTGCACTCCGGAATCACCTGCCACATGATTCAGTTCGATCTCACTGATCGTCGCCCCCTAATCAGGGTCAACGCGCAAAGACGAGTACTACTACGCCAGATCGCATAGCATCCTCGCGTCGTTTTTCAAGTTGATCGTACTCATACCCTTACTCGCACGCGCAGGGAAACGAACCCTGTTTCGATCGAACGTCCGCGGCTACCCACCCCCGTGACTCCCATCTTTTCCCAAGTCACACGCCAAAAAGTGCCCAGACGAAGATCGATGCGATAGCGCCACTGTTACGATACCTCCAGACTCGATGCCTGATCCGACGGCTAAACGGGGATCGAGGGACCCTCGGGGTGGGGAAATCAAAAAAAGATGTAAATAATGTAAATACGAAAAAAGGAGGGCAGGGCAGAGCGTGGACGTGTGGCGAACAACCCCCATCTCGCACCTCATCTCATGTACGCCCTCGGGTTCTTCATCTACTCATCCGAGCATCCCCATCACGGACCTAACCCATTCAAGTTTCTCAGATAAGACTGCGACGCATGGCTGGCGTGATCGAGCATGGTCTAAACCCAGAAACGCGGAAAAGCGGCAATGAACGCGTTCCGCGATCCCATATGCGTGTATGACAAGTTGGGCAAGCATGGCGCTGATGAGTTAGTGGCGATGGCCGGAATGGCTGCGAGTTGTCATGATTGATTGGTAATAATGAAGTCAGATGAGCATGTTTTATAGAGACGTCCACCTGCACAGCTTCTTAGTGGAATTTCGGTGAAATGCTGATAAGGGTCTTCTATCCGGGCGGATCTGAGATTGCCCAACCCCTGGCACCATGGTGGGTTCGCCGAAGCAATAGCAGCGTTAAAGGGCATGGAAACATCGAAACACGTCAAAAACATGAGGGGGACGACTTGATGAAGCAATCGTGCACACCTTGCTGCATTTGGCATTCCTGCAGGCACTTATGACCGCCGCATCATACCCTTGACGAAACGCTTGCGGGAAATTTCGTTCATCCACGGCAGAATGCATTGCTACCGATCAAGAGGGCAATGATGTATGATCGGGGACAGGTCGGCGACGCTCTAAATGCGACTGTTCAAACGACCTTCCCCGCGCAATCGGCGACAGACACGGCTTCGATGGATATGTTGATAGACGCTGTAGTATGAAAGCGTACCGCATGCATGCGAAGTTAAAGTATATATATGGGTTACAATGCCACCTGGAAACAAGCAAAGAACACATCGTTGACACGGTCGACAAAATACTCCGGGATCTTGAATGGGTCCGTGAACCCCTGACTAAGCATCTGGGGCCCAGCGCAGCCATCAATGGTATTAACAGCGCTGCTGCGGTTCACGCTCACCAATTTGTCTCAGGTCACAGGCCGGCACCGAGATAGTGTGCAAGAAGATTGTTTGGTCTTTAAGGCGTGTGGGGCGCAGTCGGGGTACATTCGAGGCCGCCACTGCGTAAATAAAATGGACCTCGTGTCAATCCTTGAAATGGAACGCTCTCCCCTCCAAGAAAGGAAAGATTAGGAATGCAACCCCGCAGTTTGAGGGCCCTCGCTGGGTCGATCCGATCCCGAAGCACCGGTGCTCTAGTGGTGATGCACCGAACATGTGGGTTGATTCTAGAAGCGGAGATTCGCATCCCAACACCCTGCAACTAGTGCACACACAGCAACTCTGAACACGTGTGATCAGATCAAGTCAATTTGTGGGAGCTTACGAATACAATTTCTCTGGTGTACGATGTACGGTCCACTGAGGAATAGTATCGGCCTAACGCCTAAGCACGCGCGAAGCAGTCATGACTTCTATCGATGACAGATCAGGTCATGAAACGGGCGAGTCCGAGTCAGAACTTGGTCTCTTTTCCAAAATTCCATCCACGATACCAAAATCGAGAGCTTCTCGCGCTGTACGCAACGTGAACGTGACGACAGATTGAATAGACGAGTTGAACCTTACCTGTCATGAAGTAATCGCGTTCTAGCGCCTTCTCTGAGAACAAATTTCAATTTAGAGCAAACTCTAGGATGATGGAAGCCGCACCAAAACGTTCTAACCCTAATGCCACACTTTCTCCTTCTTTCGCACAATGCCGCTGATAAATACCCGTTAGTAGTTGGCGCACGCGAAGGATTTCTCTAGCATGGATGGCTATATCGGAAGCTTGCCCGGAAGCCCCGCCAGATGGTTCTAGAAGCGGAGAATAAGTTTTGATCAGATGGCAGTGCCAAGTCTTGGCTTACGATGAATCATGATGCTAGCGTTTGGAAGACAGTGACGTTTTCCCCTTTCACCTGCTAGATGCTTAATTATGCTCCAAGAACCTTTGGCTTGAGGAACGGACCTGCAGCAAGCAGCAAGGAGCCCATGGAACACGCCTGCCCAACGCAATAAGTGTGTATGGGTGATGAAACGTACTAGCAATCAACAGAATGAATCTTTTCTTTTCTGCACACCTTGGATCATGCAACAAACCTGCATCTGTAACGTGTCAATTCAAATCCTCCAGATGCAGGCCTTCACGCTTACAGTGTCATAAATAGCCAAGCCTGCAGTTACACTTCCACCCGGAGAGTTAATGTAGAAATGTATTGGTTTTGACGTCTCTTCGGCTTCGAGAAAGAGTAGCTGGGCTACTATCAATGCCGAGTCCGTGTCTCTGATCTAAGGGTTTCGTTCGGTGGTTGACATTAGCCCACGGGGATCAAGATGAATTAACCTCACGGGTCCATATAGCATGATCACCCTTTCACGCAAAAGTCGAGAAAATATATCATATGATCGTTCGCCACGCCCCTAAATGCGCAAGGCCAAGTATGAGGGATCCTGTGCGTGAAACATGCTACTTTTGCACCCACAGTCTGCTCAATCACAATGGGCACAAGGTTCGCTGACGGTGCGTTCCAGCCGGTGGCAAGGGGATGAAAACGGCGACTCGATTGCCTGGCCCAAGGAAGCGGCTGCTTGCTGGCCGTTCTCCATGCGCTCCTGAACATTCTGGGGTTGATGGTGGGGAAAGACAAGGCAAAGTGCAGCGCTGCTGGGGTGCTTATTGGCCACGTGATTGGAACGCGCAGAAAGTTTGTGGCGGTGAGTCTGTTCGAACACAACACGGCAGGCTGCCAGTGTATACGACGTGTACAGGGTATGCCACACGTTGTCTGTCGTGAACTCACAGAATTGATGACTTTCAGATTTCTCTGTTGACTTTGAGCGCGATGGACGCGCATCATAGGTCGAAGGAGGCCCCAATGGATTTTCAGTTTACGTCTCGCCCTTCGAGCGGCACAAAGCCAGTCTGGGCAGCATCTGCTGACGACACAAACACGCCTCGAAAACGTACGTCTCCATGTCCCTTATGCATGTGTGCGTGTCTGAAAGAATGGCTCCCCAGGCCCTTTCAATGACCTAAACCCCGCATCCCCGGCCTTCCCCACATCTCCCTTCACTCCTATGTTTGGCGAAAACCGTAATGTTCCTTTCATTTTCCAGAGTCCTCCACCCCAAACGAACCCCCCATATCCATGGGTACCACCACCAAACTTCTGTCCCCAAAAGGCGTTTCCCCAGCCTCCTGCTCCGGAGCTTCGCGATGTGGACATGTCTGACCTGAGTCCCCCGAAAACGGAGGAAAGTGAAAAGGAAAATGGCCGGGCTGTGGCAACAGGTGGTCTCAGAAGGGTGTTCAAGTTACGACAGAAAGCACGCGCCGTGTCTCATTCTGGGAGGAATGACGAAGATCTGGAACAAACAAGCGAAGATGACAGCGAGGACGACAGAATTGCCAGACCCCTGACCCAGAATACGTCAAATCACTACACCCTCAACATGCCCTCGGCGCCAGTTCCTCAATCTGACACCCCATATGTGTTGCTCGGGTGAGCTCGTGTACATATAAGTGTGGTGCTGATGAGATCTCACAGGATACAGCTATCTCCAGTTCTTCTTCAACTTAGCCCTTGTGCTGGTCTTCCTGTACCTGCTTGTGCAATTCATTCTAACAGTTCAACGTGATGTTGAACATCGAATCTCGGAATATTCCATGGGTATGTTGCTGTATCAACAGCTGCGGTCGAGCACTGCTTATTGGGGTCGACATAGATATCGTACAGGAGATCGGAGTTTGCGCCGCTCAATACAAGAACAACTACTGCCAGACTAACCAAATCCCCGCGATGACACATCAATGCGCTGCTTGGGAAACTTGCATGAATCGCGATCCGGCCACAGTGGGTAGAGCACGCGTTGGTGCTGAACTCATTGCCGAAGTCGTAAATGGCTTCGTTGAACCCATCAGCTGGAAAACGCTGGTAAGCACTTCACTGTGATGAACGTCCCCAGCTCTACAGGACTGAATGGTCCGGCGGTTCATAGGTGTTCTCGTTGACGTCACTTTCCTTCCTGACGCTGTTTGTCAACACGCTGCTATCGTTATACCGGTCACGTCATCAACCACCTTCCTCGCCAACTTCGTATCCTGCCGCACCGGTTCCATCCTTTCATCAGCCTTATCTCCCATTACATCCCAATTTGGGAATACATCAGAAAGGAAAGGCGGATGATTCCCCAGAAGATGCGCCTCGCCGAAGGCGGTTGGAAGGCGGACAGTCAATTAAAGTGAAATGACGCGTACTACTTGCATATTTAGCCACTCGGATCACATGAATAGCCCATAGAAGTCTATTAACCACGCCTTTTGTCGAACCTTGTCCCGATCGCATCAAACCATTTATCCCACTGGGGAATGAAACGGTGTACGAAGTATCGTATTACCTTGCAAAGTGAAAGCTCGTTGGCCCCTGGAATTTAATGATTAGATCTGCGCCCATCATATTCATGGTTGCCTGGTCCGTCATTATTTATATATTCCGCTTGGCAATAGAATGGCCAAGTCCGGCCGAGCGATCGTTCCGTGCTCGACGGGGCGGCATTCCTGAGATATAATTTACAAATCGGTGACTCTGCGGCGTGATTATCTGGGATCAAACCGCTCATGACGAAGCTAGGGTTGGCGTGTTTCGAGAACGGCACGGCAGATGATGTAGATGAAGTGGCGCAGAGAGTTTGGGTGCCCTGTGGTGCTCGGCTTGCGCTATATACGTTGTCACTGGAGACTGTCAACACGTCGACTGTCAGGATCCGTGTCAGTGGCTGTCAAGCAAGTCGCATCATAGTCTCTTGGCTGCCACAGAATGACGCACCTTCGTCAACCGGGGCCCCTGTTGCTGTCAAGGTCCACATGGCGGATGATAAGGCACCGCGATGAAGCCGAAAGGGCAGCTTTAAAAGGGGCCGTCTGCCAAGACGTGCCAACTGCGGACTCACCTGGGATTATGATGGTGAGAATGATGTGCTGTCCAAACCCCCGACGAGCTGATACGATCGGGCTTTCACTTTGCGCAAACTCTCCGGATTGAGATCCGGAGGGGATGACAGGGTGGGAGTTGAGAGCGGATCTCACCGAGGACACGTTCGAGCGGCGTTAGGGTCGCAGCGGCAACTCAGAATGATGCCCATTCACGTTTCATACTTCAGGTTCGTAGTGGTGAGCGATGTCTATTGCGATGTAACTTGGATGTGCATGCGTTTGTAAACTATAAACTGACATAAGTGCTGCAAACTTTGCGGACGAGTCGCCTACCAGGGGTCACTTCCCTGTGCCACATGTCACGGAATCCTGTTTAGTCCTCTGTTTCGTCACGAGTGGGGCGCCTGGGACCAGAGTGTAGCGGATCGCTGCAATTGCGGAACCGCCGCATCAGTACCTGGAGAGGTACCTTGGCCGCCTACACTCGGTGTCATGGGGTAAAGTCAATCCCGCATCATGTGAGCCGCTAGTTTCCGCTACGTCGCTGGCTCAGCCCGGGGAAGGCAGCGCCGCAAAGTCCGGGATGTGATGCTGGGTACTCTTGAAGCACTGGGAGCAGAACGAGACATTTCTGGCTAAAGAATCTCTCGCAGTCCGAAACTGGAACCTTGACAGTTTCCATATGAGCACTGCAAGTTCCCATCATGGGACTTGTACAAGGCTTTCTTTTCTCCTGATTGAGTAACATGGCCAGTTCCATGAACTCGCTCCCAGATCCACGTTCCGTGAGATGCGGCGATAGCCATGGTGGGTCACTAAATATTTAAGTTCATCGTCCACAGCTGCATTCGCAGAACGCACGGGCGAAAAACCAATGATATTGGGTGCCAGACGAAGACCAAGGAAGAATGGGTAGAAGCTCCCACCAAATGATCCTCCAATGCAGTGCGACAGTAGAAAGACAATAGAGGGACACGACAGATTCTCGAGGACCTGCCACTCGCCGGTGCTATTTACTAGGTTGCGTAGCTCGTGCTGCGGCCTCCCCGGCAGCCTTTTGTTCCTCGTTTTTCTGGAAAGAGTACCACGTCAGTCATCGCGCTCATGTCAATCGTAAACACGAGGCCAACCGTGCCTTTTGCTTTGCACGTAGAATTTCAGCGTCACTGTACGAAAACGGCCAAGTGAGAGAGAAGAAAGGGGATAGCTATATCCTCTTATGCTTACGCCTCCTTACGTTTGGCAAGAGTGGTATTGCTTTCCTTTGCCTTTGATTTGTTGGCTGCCTGTTTCTTCGCCGCCCGTACACGGTCCATCTCTCGCTGGTTTCCTCCTGATCAAAGATCAGCACATGTATTCTGACGATGATGCTCAGTAGGAACATACGGGTCATGGCTGGTCTAAGAGGAGCTGGTGATTACAGTCGGATTCGATGGTGGCTTGCTGCTTGCTGACGGGCACGACCTTGAAGAGATGAGGGAGACAAATATGACCAAACAAACAGGGCCGACCCCATTTCTGGCACGTTGAATTGAAACCGAAGATTTCATCCGTTCGTGTGAAGGGATCTTGAGCGCTAAGAGATCCATTTGTGGATTTAGAGCTCTCTCTTCCTCAATGCTTCGCAGTCTTTCCTTGCAGGATCACGGATCTTCCCACCCTGCCCACGTTCAGCGTTCACGGCCTCAACTTCGTCGGTTATTCAAGTCAACCGTTTCGGACTTGCTCGGAGTGATTTCATGCCGGCCTTGATTCTCCTCGATTGCTCACGGGTTCCCAGAATACGGGAGGCACACGCGGAACAACCTTCCTGACAGGTGGTGCCGGATGATCGATCTCCTTGAGCGGAGACCAATCTATCGCAGTCTCGGTGTTTTTTCTTTGCCCTCCTAGCGGCGCATCTTTTTCGGCTTGTGATGTTCTTTGCGGCACTGTCAGTGGCTTGACAAATGACTGATTGTATTGTTCCATAGATATATCTGGTACCTTCCAAGAACGCAAGGCGTTGTCCGATTGTCCGCAGCAAATACAAATTTCCCCTTCGTTACAACGCCCGAACCATACGCCGTTGGATTTGAACGTTTCAATTATCGAGGCCACGTTTATGAAGTCTAGGACGAAGTATGTACGTCGATCACCAACCCAACGAGGTCCGAATTATTATTTTTGTTTTCAGCACTGCAAACAAGAACTTCCCTTTTAGCATATCGCTCGCCCACGCATGGTTTAGGGAACTTGGCAAATGATCACGTTCCAATCTGTCTTCGCAGATGCGGCGGCGGCAGAAGTTGCTCGACGCAACGTGGGCATCTGCCATGGATACGGACGTTTCCCGCGGAGATCGTTGTCTAATATTACAGTTGGTCTACCCGGGCGCAGTCTGCTAAGCTGCGCCGTATCCCCATACTACATCATAGGTGGGTGTCAATCTCCGACCTACAAGCAGGTACATACTGGGCGATGCGCGCTGCGCGTTTTCTAGCAATTTCCATACAGCTCCACAATCATTGCCTGATTACCTTGGTTGCACGTACGCACACCTTCACCTTCACTGCCCCTTAACGTCGTTTCCCCACGTCATCTCGTGACTTGACTAGGGAGCATTCATTCAACATCAGAAAAGTGCGGCAGGGCCCTTAATTTCCCTTTTCACTTGCCGCCGTCCAGCTGTTACAACACCCAATGGTATGTGGCTATGTAGAGTCGTCAAGGGTTAACGTTACATACTATCTTTGCAGACGAATTTCCACATGGCGTACGTATCAGGGCGTACTATCATTACCCATTTAGCGAGCGATGCTGTCACATCCGACATCCTCCGAGGTGGAGCGCTCGTCCGGATTTGATATCGGGCCGGATAATCCTGACGATCCCTTCGCGAATGCGCTGAATTGGGCAACCGTGCGGCTGAAGCTGTTCCGCATGGGGGAGTATTAAACCGTACCGGTGGGTTTATCGATGGCACCTGATGAGTAGGCGAATGGCAATGGGGCGATACGGTGATCACAGGATCTCGGGCGCCCACTTCGTTATATGAAGCTCCCGACGTGACTTTGCATCGCACCGACTGGAGCGGAACAGCCAGTTCTGCTGGCAATCGCGTTGATTCATTCATTTGACGACCCTACCACTGCCGCCATCGAGATTCGAGGCGGGCGCAGTACTTGCAACGAAGCGGGCGGAAGAGCAGATTCAAACTGGAACACACAAGTCTCAATTGGGCTTGACCGCTGCCCGTTGTTAAGCGTCTCGGAGCAAAAAAAATGGAAGCTCTGAACAAGGGCTTGCTTACTTAATCACATAACTACTGCTCCAGACGAGTTAGGCGAGGTATTTGACACCACTGGCACAGGGCTCGGTGCAGGTTCGACGGGGTTTGCGAGAATGCATTGGAATCAGTGACCTGTATTTGGGATAGTCTGTGAGTCACTGCGGTGCCACAGTTGATCGAAAGGGTGTGATGTCTCGGTCATAAAGCTAGACAAGGGACACAGAATGCCACATACTAATCTGATATTGCCATTCATTGTAGAACAAAGAGCGCATGCCGTATAATACTCTATCAAAATGGATGTCATAGTCTGATCGCAGGGATGGCAAAAAAGTCCGCGCGAGCATTTGTCTGGTGTGGGTGTGACGGAGTGCGAAAAAAATGTTTCATTCCATGGGACGCGAACCAACTACTAGTAGTTGGTTCGCGATGAAAAGGACTTGTCAGGGATGGACACACAGGGCTGATGCGGAGCGAGATTCACGGACTAGGGAGTGGGCTATAGCAAAATATCAGCACCGCGTATTTGCGTGCTGGTTATCTGATCGGGTAATTCGTGCTGACAGGATCTGTGACACATGATGGGTCGGCCTGCCAAGAAAGGAATAACATGCGTGCCTGGGTATTGAGGATGAACTTAGCACGATCAAGCACCCGATGAGGAATAAGCGGACCCTGGAAACAGCTCATGCTAATCGCGAGAAACGGTCGCCGGCCTAGACTGAGATATTTGATCAAAGGAAGCTTGAAACCGGTAGTTCGGTAGCCGCTCGATTGTCAGGAGGCGAAGTTATCGCCTCCGAGATCTCTCGCCCGCCAGCAGCCCGTGTAGTGATGGTTCCGAACGGTTCGCCGCCAATGGGCGCATTAGGACATGGTGCTGCGGTAATTGGAACTTCACAGCGAGTGCGAGGTGGGGGACCCTTGGCCGGATTGCGAGGTCGTATGTGCATAACGCCTTAGCCTCAGGGCCGAAAGGAGTGGTGTGCAAGGCAGCTGGGCTTCCTGTGATGATCCACGAAGAGATTCTAGAAACAGTGACGCGACATGGACAGGAGAGACCAAAAGGGAGCACTTGGCGG
The DNA here is from genome assembly GCA_038090735.1 of Xerocomellus amylosporus. NCBI lineage: Eukaryota > Fungi > Basidiomycota > Agaricomycetes > Boletales > Boletaceae > Xerocomellus > Xerocomellus amylosporus. Next base: position 7,477 of record JBBPNE010000327.1, on the reverse strand, counting down.
TGTTGAAAAAGGGGTTGGCCGTTAAGCTCTTTGACTCACGGTCTGCCACGATTGGATAAGCTTCCACGGGACTCCACATGTGTGCGCGGACATGTTGTGGCAGTTGAAAAAAGTAGTAGCCGCGACGGGCAACGGCAACGTGGCCGTAAATAGAGGGAGCAGGCACGCGGCTATTTGGAGAGCCATGCTATATCGGTGCATATTCAAATCAGACATTCAACGCAAGATAGACCGATCTCAGATCTGTCGCCGCTTGCTTGATCGTCTTTGATCGTGCGACTGGGGTGCGAAGGGCCCTGATCTCCCCTCTCCCGCAGCGTTTTTCATATATATATCACCATCCTCCTGCATTTGACAGCTTTCCTTTCCCCTCCTCGTCACCTCCGCAAGTGCGCTCCCGTCGTCCCATTCCTCACGGCGACCGCACATACCCCATGGCCCACCGACATGTACCCCGTCAGTCCGACCGGGACGTGCGCATGCACGACCCCTCTCACCCTCACCCCCACGCCCTCATCACACATCCCCATCCCGCGCCCGCGCACCCGCCCCATCTCAACGGCAACTCCGCAACCCTCCCTGCAACCCCCGCCGGCCTATCAAACGGCTCCAATCATGCACACCCACCCGCCAATCAGATCGTTTCCCCCGTCGTCGTGCCCAACGCGCCTCCGCCAAATGGCGTGGCACCGGCTTCGTCGAGCGTAATTCATAAGCTTGCGGTCGCCAATGAACAAACGTGGCTTCTCATTGGTGCGTCAAACTTTTTTTTCTCCTGAAGTACGTTAGATCTAAAAATCGTGTCCATTTCACAGGCCGCGTTGCTGAACAAATGTGTGATCTTGAACATGCCATCACTGCATACGAAAACGCCCTGCGGCACAACCCGATATCCCTGTCAGGGCTGACTCAGGTTGCGGGAATCGCTCGGATCAAAGAAAACTATCCAAAGGTAGGCTAAGCGTTTCTGCCAATCTTGTTTAAAACCCGAGGACGTCCGTTACGGAGGCCGCCGTGACATCGCCTTGTTCCATTTTCTGTTCTATTTCTCGAGATCTGATCTCGATCCTCACGTGTTCAGTTGCTGATGTCACTATTCTTCCATTTTAGGCAATCGAATACTTCCAGCGCGTGCTTCAACTCCAAGAAGACAACGGCGAAGTTTGGAGTGCACTCGGTAAGCACCCTTCTGCATTGTCTCAACACCACGATGCTGATGCCATCACCCTTTTAGGTCATTGCTACCTTATGCAGGATGATCTCCAAAAGGCATACTCGGCCTATCAACAAGCGCTCTATTTGTTACCAAATCCAAAGGTATGACACCTGCCTCCGACTACACGTCTACGTGTAACATGTATTGCTGTGCAGGAGGATCCTAAGCTGTGGTATGGTATCGGAATACTCTACGACCGGTATGGCTCCTTGGATCATGCCGAGGAGGCATTCGCGTCCGTCCTCAAGATGGACAAAGGTTGGTCTTTTTTCTTATTCGCCCTGGCACTTTTATGTACTCATTTAGCAGAACTAGATTTCGACAAGGCAAATGAGATTCTTTTCCGCCTCGGTATCATCTACAAACAGCAAGGCAAATATGAAGAGTCGCTCTCCTGCTTCGACCGCATTCTCCGGAACCCCCCCAGTCCCCTTGCCCATGCCGATATCTGGTTCCAGATCGGCCACGTTTACGAGCAACAAAAAGACGTAAGTCCGCTGTTCCTTCGAGTCGGGTGTGCGATGGATACCAATCCCCATCCAGCATGTCCGCGCTAAAGATGCTTACGAACGTGTCGTCGCTGACAATCCCGGACACGCCAAAGTCCTTCAACAACTTGGCTGGCTGTATCACCAGGACGGTTCGTCCTTCCAGAACCAAGAGCTCGCCATACAATATCTTACCAAGAGTCTCGAGGCCGGTAAGTTGTTGCTTCTGCGTCACGAATTCCGCTCATCGTTATTCACAGACCCGTCTGATGCCCAAAGTTGGTATCTCCTCGGACGTGCCTACATGGCGGGGCAAAAGTACAACAAGGCATACGAAGCGTATCAACAAGCTGTCTATCGCGATGGACGCAACCCCACGTTCTGGTGCTCCATCGGGGTGCTGTACTTCCAGATCAATCAGTTCCGCGATGCTCTGGACGCTTATTCACGTGCCATCAGAATTAACCCATACATCTCTGAGGTGTGGTTTGATCTTGGCAGTCTCTACGAGAGTTGCAACAATCAGATCTCGGACGCCATCGATGCGTACGCGCGGGCAAGCGAACTCGATCCTGGTAACCATGTGATATCACAGCGCCTGCAGTTGCTGAAGAACGCGCAAGCTACGGGAGGACAACTACCTGCCGCACCTGGGCCTCAAGATGTACATCCGACTGCTTATGCCAGCGCTGTCGTTCCCCCTCCCGGTCTCACCGGGCCCCCTCTCCTCCTACAGTCAACATCAACGTTAAGTGCACGTCCTTTGTTCAGATCGGATTCCCGTGGGCCATCAAATGGAGATAACGTTCATTTACCCCCACCGCCCGCCCCAGTCGGAGGTCGGTCTTCACCCGGGCCATTCAGGGGAGGTCCCCCGCCACCTGTCGTTCTTGATGAGTCGCGCCATATGTCCTCCCACACGCCGTTGGCTCCGATGGATGTAGACCGCCCACCTCATCCTCGCGACTTTTCTGGACCTCGCGATCCCCCGACACGCGGCCCGGCTGGCCACCAGAATTTGTTGTTGCATCACCCTATTCCGCAACCTCAGGTTCCCACTGAGGAACTGCGTGCTTCCGCTGCTCGTGCGACGACCGGGCATAGCCAGGAGTATTTCAATCGCCCCATGCGCGCACTATCGACATCCACTTCGCCTCCACCCCCACCACGTGCCCGCTCCCCTGGACCCGGATTCCAGACGTATCCCCCATCAAGCCGCCAAACGGTTGGCCCTGCCGCGCCGACTGCATCTCGCTCTCCTTATCCACGTGAAAACTTGCGCCCTGGTGAGCGTGATATGCCATGGGAACGCCGGGGGCCACCGCCGGAGCACCATCGTGACTGGGAGCGGGGCCGACCGGAGTACCCTGGTCACCATTCGCAGCAACCATACTACCCGTCTCGTTCCCCTGGACCTCACCACCGTGGCGCCAGCCCGATGGAAACATCCCCACGTTCTGCCCACCCCACCGCCCACCATCCACGCGCGTTTTGGGAGTCAAAGCCTCCTAGCGGTCCCCCTCACCCTCGCTCTCCTCCACCCGGACCTTCGGCGCCGCCCGAGAATGGGCATTGGCGATACGACCCGGCGCGATTTGACGCGCGCGAGACCCCGAGGCAACCGGAAGTAGCACCGGACCAACGCCCACAGTCGATCGCGATGGCCACATCACCGGAGGGTGTTCCGCGTGTTCCTCTTCACGCGAGTGCCACCACCAGTATACGCATGTCTGAGTCCCCTAACTCGACGCCCGCCCCTGATGGGAAGGATCGGAGGAGGAAACAGACTAAGGAGAAAGATTCGGACACGCAGAGCTTGTCGGGATCGGTTCCAGGGGACCTTCCGAAGAAGGAACGCAAGAAACGTCAGCGTCGCCCAAAGGAGGAGCAGCCTACGAACTTGTCGGCATCGTTTAAAGTTGCGTCGTTCTCTGCGAAGGAAGTACAAGATACGTCCAGTTCGAACGGTTCTGGCAGTCGTTCTCTACAGCCTTCTCCGACTACTGTCACTCCTCGCCCCCCTTCGCGTGTGGTGGACGAAGACTACGATGAGGGTGTCGCGGATGCGCTCGTCGTGCTCTCACAGTCTCATAGTGCGCCGATGCACTCGCCCACGTTATCGAACGGTAGCAGGCATACAGTGACATCCCCGCGGCCAGTGATATCTCACCGCGGGTCCGTCTCCACGTCTGGTAGTCGCCCATCTCCTCCTGGCGGAACTTCTCTCAAACGTCCATTAAGCCCTGGTGTAGATGAGCTGGAGAACAAGCGCACACGAGTGGATCCCATTAAGCGCGGGCCGCCATCTCCTACCGGGAGACACACACCCATTCCCACCTCGCGACCCTCGCCGATCCCGTTCCGGACGCAACCTGCATCTCACTCTCCTGAGTCCCGTCACCCAGGTGACGCTGGACATCTGTATCCCAGTCCGCCTTCTATTTCGGTGTCGCTCCCTCCTCACCCGCGTCCGATCGGAGCTGGTCACTCGTCGGCGCCTCTCGCACTCCCTCCCATTGCGACGCTGTCTCCTGCGTCAACTGCTCCTTCACCCACGGACGACCGAATGACGATTGACCGACGCTCGCTAACTCCCCCGTCGAGGGGAAAGTTGTCCGAGGTGATGAATCCAGCTGCGGGGTCTCCGACGGCCCGACCCACCGCATCACCACCGCGTTTGCACGAGAAAAAGGATCCCTCACCTGTCTAGTCTCGTTATTTGTTTCTTGTTGGCGTGGGGACCTAGCCTTCCCCTGTATATGACAGAACGATACGATATGAAAAGTATTGCCCATTTGCACACCAAACCACTTATGTATTACCGCACATATGTACATTGTAGCTCGTTTGCAATCGCCTCATAGAATCGAATTTTTTGCGTACGCAAAATTCTGGAATACAGTACTTCGGAGCGGTGTCGCTTGTGGCACGGCTTGTTATCTTTTTCCTTTTTTACACTCCAACTACACTGCACACGCCAACTCGGTCACGCAACATCTCACCTTCATCTGAGCACGGTTTCATTTCGCGCGCACACAGGAGTCCTTTTCTGCATTTTTCAACTCAAGTACGTCCAGCAACCAAGTATCACAAGTATCACGCTGCTGATAAACTCCAAGTTCAAGCAACTCCTCTTATGTGTCCCGCCTTGTCATGACGTCCCTCGAACACATGTCCGTCAAACATGTATTGGATCGTTTGCCGTCTTGGACTGGGGATGGGGACGTGGCTGAGACCTGGGGTGAGGTGGAGGTGGAAGAGGTGGGCGTTGGCCTGGCCGTGACCACGCCCGACGACGATGAGGAAGAAGAAATAGGCATCGCTGTGGGAGGCGACGAAGAAGGTCCAGGCCCCGAAAACATGAGCGACGGCGAGAACAGAATCGAGAACGAGAACGAGAACGAGAACGAGGGCGGAGACGGGAACGGGAACGGGAACGGAAGCGGGAACGGGACCTGCGAAGACCACGAGGAGGTTGGGCGTGGTGGCGTGGGCACCTCTAGGTCTGGTGCCAGTGGTGGGTCTCGCCGGTCGTCCATTGGCGTATCGCCTCTCGGTTCGGCTCGTCGTTCGCGGTCGCGTTTGGGATCGAATTTGAACTCGCGGTCGAACTCGCGGTCACGGTCGCGGTCGTCGGTGAGGGGAGCGCTGGAGATGGAATCGTCTGCGGCGACGTCGTGGACGCATGCGGATGCAGAGGGGGTGGGGATGGGAGAACGACCGAGTGGGGATGGTGATGGCGAGCGACGGCCGAGCGGCGGGGCGCACCGTCGATCGAGCGCAGACCGATTGGGACCGGGGGAAGAGGTCGTCGATGTGGGGGCGGCGCCGAGGGAGGGAACCGAGGCGGTATCGCTGCCACACTTTCTCGCGGGTACGGATGAAAGGGGTGGGGATGTGTCGAGGAAGGAGGAGGTGCTCGTCGTGCAAGAGGAGGATATAGGGGAGGGATGGCATCCGTTGCAGTATAACGGCAAGGCGCGGTCGCAGGAAGACGGGGAGGGCGAGGGCGAGAAGGGAGAGGCGGAAGAGGATGTGGGTTCTGTGTGCGTGGTGGAGAGTGTACGTGGCGGCGACCAATCCTTGGAGATGAACGAGAAGGAGCGGTGGACGACGTTTGGGTCGGCTGGGCGCAATGCACGACATTTGCGCCTCGAGTTCAAGCCGCCATCGCCGCAACCCTGGGACGAGCTCGATCCACCCGCGGACAACCACGAGATGTATACGTCGGACTATTACTCGACGCTCAATTCGAAGAAGTTTGGGACGTTGCAGAAGAGGTGTGTCTGTGCGGATGCCGCTGTGCTTTGCTGATTTTTCTTTGCCTCATAGTCGTCGACGTCCGTTAATTCCACACTCATCCTATTATTTTGGACCACCGCCGTCTGACTCGGCGTATGGGACTCGTCCAGTCGGTCATATAGGCGTCCATCATCCACGCGAAATAGTCCGCATCGAACGGGACTACGTGGGTGGTGAATTGATTCAGTTCTCTCCAATATTTCCCCTCGAACTGGAGGGACGGGTACGTGGTTCCTAGGCTCACATGGGCGACATGAACCATTCATGTTTTACTGTCGTTGGCAGATCACACCGACTCAGTTTCACCAAACGATCAATGATATCAACGAGATCTTGATATCGGCTCATAGCATACGACATTCGTTTTTGGACAACTTTCTAGCTGTGGTCACGCTACAGCTGTCGACTCTGGTCATGACGTCGCATTACGGAAAGGTGAGCGATTGGGAGTTTCGAGTGGGATGATGTCTGAGACACACTGTTGCAGGAAATGCGGCGGCTGAAACAGAAATTCAAGGAGCTGAATACCCGGCTGTACAACCCGGTCGGGCTGCATATTCTCTGGCCACAGAAGGTTGCTTTTCTATTTGTGAGTGACTGTTTTGTGTGATGAAGGACGCGGTTGACAGTGATCCCTGCAGTTGGAGATCGAGTACTATGTGAGTCCTTGTCCATTGGCCACCAGTGTTTTTTTGCCGACGTGATTTCTTTTTGTAGTGATACCAATTTTTGTTCCAACACGCCTCGAACGGAACGTAATTTTCAACGTGGAACGATAATCTAGTATATATACGGATCATCTTTCTCTCACTAGGCTATTTACATTTTCCTTATCAGATCTGTCTAGGGCTCTCGTTCATTCACTTTTTCTAACGATTATTCAATGTATTGTGGTCTCCTCCTGGTCATAATGTAAATATTCGGCAATTCACTCTGCCCGACATGATTGGGGTGGATAGGAGAGCAAGAGAATGTTTCCGTCGGGAAAGATCGAGTTAGGAGTGGTGCCACCCGGAGCAGATGTGGAGACCGAAATGACCTCGATGCGTGGAGTCAGGAGAGATAAGGGTCCGGGTCCGGGGGAGGCTGTACGTATTGTCTACCGCAGTGACTGCAACGGAATGAGTCGATACTATCTCACAGCATGCGGGCGTAGAAAGGGTTGGGCCGGAAGAGTTTTGGCCCCGACTGTCAATCCCAGGTGCCGTCGGCACGCGCAACCTGGCCGAGAACACTAAATAAATAAATAATAAATGATAGCTCTGACGAGGACGACGAGGACGATGGCAGCTCAGGAGTCGACCATGAACTTTTCGTCCGCCAACACCCTCTGGGACCTGTCGCAGGCACCCTCCCAGTTCTCCCAGCTCCCCGACGACGACTTCCTCGCCCTCATCCGCAAGCAGTTCCCCCCCGCCAGCAACAACGACTCCCCCCCCTCCGACGATAGCAGTCCCAGCCCACCCAGCAA
>JBBPNE010000326.1:0-27065 GCA_038090735.1 Xerocomellus amylosporus | reverse complement strand
CAAGGTGCCTTCAAGCCGATTCCAACAGGGGATGGAGAGTAGAGAGGGATGACTGTAGTACCAATACCGAGCGGGAGCGAGGCTGCTTGGTCAAAAGAGATCTTGGCTGGGAGCTGTGAACGATACAGATTCTGTTATTCATACGTTTACAATGGGAGAAACATCTATCTCACCTTGGGAACGATCTCGGCCGGTACGACAGCATACTGCTGGAAAGTCCCATAATGACCACCTGACAAACCACCTTGGTGAAATCTAAAAAAAGGTCAGAAATCAAAGCGTCAATCAGGTTGCATCTGTGCAACCGACGTACACTCTGTCGCCCTTCTTGAACTCTGTCACACCCTCTCCCACAACCTCGACTTCCCCAGCACCGTCGCTGCCCAAGATAGCGGGGAACTCGGTCGCAAAGATGCCATAAGCTTGGATCTTCCAATCTACAGGGTTTAGTCCCACAGAAGCCTCCTTCACGATGATCTCTCCTGGACCTGGTGTAGGCAGGGCTCTGGTGGTCACTTCAAACGCACCGAACTTTTCTTTGAGTACGAGTACACGCGAGGTCGACATGATTGGAGATGGGCGGACTTGTGTGCGATATTCGATGACTTTATAGTTGCATGTCAGCTATTAAATTTATTTCTGGCGTCCATCAAGATGGGTTCATCAGCAGATACTCAGCCTCCAAGGCACGCATTGGTAACCTGCTTGCGCCATCGTCAAATCCCGGACCCTCGGAATCCTGACTCAACCTACCTAAGAGGGTTTTGATGGAGGAATAAAATGGCCAAAATGGACGGATACGAGCGCTATCAGATAAGAGAGGGTGGTAAAACTGTTCAAGACAACTCCAACGCTACAAAACCACTCACGCGAACTGATCGGTAGTATCCGAGCATCATCACAATCATTTATGAACATCAGGGTGCGCGCCAAACTGGGAAGGTAAGACGACCATGCACATAGATACGCGCCCTCTATAACCACGATGCTTGGTGCCCAGAATGGTCCTAAGAAACACCCCAAGTCCGCGCCCGGCGAGTTCGTTATCAAAATAATTTCTGTCGCATTGAACCTGTTTACTGGAAGACCAAAGAGCCCGCGATGTTAGAAAGAGAATACCCCGCCATCGTGGGCTTTGAAGGTGCTGGCGAAAGAGAAGTTGTCGGTGGGGCCAACAAGGGTGACAAAGTGCAAGTAGATGCTGGTTTCCCACGATGGTGCCATCATGGCTACGTTGCTTCCGAGGAAACACAGTAGCTGGGGTACGATTTGCTCCAAACATCCGATGCCTACTTGTCCTGATATCATATGCTGAGTAGGTCGGTACATAATTTACTAGGCTGCGCTCTGTAACAGCTCTGGCCATGAGAGGGGGGGTTGATTCGGATGACTTCTTGCGATTGGTTGTGATCTGACATTCGTTTCCTCGACCATGCTACTTTACATGGTTGCCCGCAGCAGGCAGGAACTAATCGAAACCGAGGAACAACTTGTGCGTTTGCAAGACAAAACTCGATCATTATACAGCGTCTGGAAAGAAAGTACAACATCATGTTCAACTACATATGCATCGAAAACGATATACAAAATGACCAGTTTGCACCGGCACCCGTCACATGACATCACCGGAATCAAACCTGAATATTGTCAAATGAACATTGCCCGTAACCCTTGTCTACGGTCGTTCATCAAATTTCATCATCCTGTGGGGCCAGAGATACAGCCAATGGCATTTGAACCCCGCGATCAAGTTCTCCGTCAACCATCGGAGCCATAACTAGCATCTGCTGCCGCAAAATCCGCTCGGCCTTGTCCGTCATTGCGAATTCGAACTTGCCCACCAACGTCGAGAGGAATGCTTGGATCTCGATGAGACTGTAGTTTGAAATCAGTGATGCTCCTTGTTACGGAACGAAATATGGAATCGTACGCAAAGCGCCATCCCAGGCACGCCCGGGTGCCGCTGAAGAAAGTCATTCTGTTATGATACCGAAGTATGTGTGTGAATGCTTTAGAACGCGGGGAGAAAGAGGCGCACAAATGCGAATATACGCCAATCCCAGGCCATTTCTTGTCGCCCATCGTACCGTCCAACCAGCGATCGGGTTTGAACTCGTGCGCATCCTCTCCCCAGAGGTCTTTGTCACTGCGATACCACGTCCAGTAACCCATCTGAAATGCGCTCAGGTGACGACAGAACCCACCGATTGTATGCGGCAACAGATATCACAATTTCGGTGCCTTTGGGAACAAGTACTTCGTTGATCATATCTCCAGATTCCGTCAGAATTGGCTTAGAAAGCGGAAGGATTTCATCTTGAAGGGCCACTCGAAAGGAGTGGGCCGTTGTTGGGTGGACCCGTAATCCTTCCTATGAAGGGATATGGTGAATCAAGACGGCACATGCCAAGAGGACACCGATACCTTGATCACAGCATTCAAGTACGGCATGACTTCCAAATCTTGAATCCCGAGCTGTGAATCGCCGCGTGCATAGACAGTGGCTTCTGTCTTCCTTATCTCATCTCGTAGCCTGGACTGAATTTTGGGGTTCCGCGCAAGCTCCAGTAACATCCATGAGATAGTGGTCGAGGTAGTCTCATGACCTGCGATGAGAAGCGTACTGTATACGTCATATTCATGATATTCAATGGTGAGAAAATGGTGAGAATCGTGAATAAACCCTACCGCATCTGCGCTAACAACTCTTCCTTGGACAACCTGAACTTCGCGTTTGCATCCATGTTGGCCTTGACTGCGAGATAGTCAACAAAGCTGACCGGTAATGAGAAACGTAAGGGTCACCGAGGAGGGTAAAGATATCCCGATTACCCTTTCCTTGCAAAAGGGCGTCCGCCTTCTCCCGTACCAATTCCTCGGCGAAACCGGTGACCATGATTTTCACATCACGCGCGCGTTCAAGCCGGGGACTTCGACCATTATCGGCCATCCATTGGTACATCCACATTGGGAGATGCTTCGCGGCCGCTTGTATGAAAATTTGCTTTGCCGGAGGCAGACCGAAGATGTCACCACTGGAATGAAGAAATTACGCGACAGCTCTAGCAGAATTGGGGGGGAAACTGACAGATAATTGTTGTACTTCTTTGCCAGGGGATGCGATTCGTCTTGAATGGTACCCAATTGGACATCAAATGCAGCTATTGAGATGGTGCACAATTTAAACTTATACTCCAGGGGAAAAAGAATGAGCATACCATGACCGATTGCATCTAATGCACCGCGCGAGAGCCAAGATATAACGTTGATGACAACACTTTGTCCGTCACCGCTCCCAATGGTTTCCAACCATTTTATACTTATAGACTCAGCGCACTCCAGGAAGATCGGCATGAATGCTCTGGACTCTTGTGGCCCAAACCCGGGAAGCAATATACCCCTTTGTCGTCGATGATCCTCGCCTACCGTATGGTTATTTCAAACGAACATTCGAAAGAACGAGAACTACCATCTGCCCAGATAATCCCCTTCCCATTTAACATTCGCGAAATAACACGAAGATTGGGTAGCTTCGAATAATTGTATGCAGATGTGCTCAATATCTTCTGCAGGGCTTTCGGGTCTGTGACCAAGAGCCGATCTTCCTGAGGTTTGTTGAAACGTAGTTGAGGGTTGAACTGGTACGAGACAGTAGAGTGAGTGGACGTACTCCGAAGACACTCTTGAAGCGAACAACGTTGCCATACTGACTCTGCCATGCGAAGTCTGCTTCACCAACTGGACGTTGAAGTAGCTCGAGCAAGTTGCCTTAACAACGACAAGGAAGTATTTAACGGCCAGAAACGGTGAAAGGACTCTACCAAGGAACCACGACGGCGACTTGGGCCCACGGATCATGGACAAAGACGGGCGAGTGAAACGCTTGAACAGCGCATAAAGAAGAACGAGGGCAGTTACCCCTGCAGCTGCAGAAGAAGTGATCATCACAGAGAGAAATGCCTATGGACAAACACCTTGCAGAGGGGCCTTTATAAACTACTCCAATACCCCGACACGTCTTGGGTAGTTGTCTACGCCCGCTCGGTTGTTAGTGTGTGCTTCGTTCCGTTTCGTGTCACATCGTATCAACGCGTATCATTTCGCGTCGTCGAAGTTGAGGTGTTGAGTCAGCCGGCGCGAGCGGGGCTCCTTCACCTCCATTCATCGTTCCCAGCGGTGCGTTCGTGTTCGATGACAAGGCCAGTGTGACCAGCATCCCGCGGAGTTCCCATGTCTCCAGCTCACCTCAGATAGTACTTCTCGGAGGTTTCAGCTCTTTTAGGTAGCAGGACGGAACGAGGAGAGGTGCCATTGGATGATCCTCCACAATCAAAGTAAAGACTCATCACTCCGAGTCTGTAGATCTGTAAAATTTGGAATGCCGACTTGCCGACGAGACCCTGTAAATCTCTCGAAGTCTCAAGCGTGCCAACTGCGTCCGCCCCGCTGTTCGGCAAGCAGGTATGATCCCGGTTGCCAACTTGAATTTTTCTTTCCTAGTAGGCGACGACCGCGAGCGGTTCCGGCACAGCCCTAAATCATTTACAGCTTGCTGCTTACGGTGTACGGTTCACTGAATTTGCAACGAGCTTAGCCATCAAGCCCATCAGATTTTTCTAGGATCCTTACAAAGGAGCGGCCGGTACCCCCGGACGGTTGGTCAGCTCGTGTATGATGACTGAGCGATAATGACCGCCATTCTTGTTGATCGCAAATATTCACTCCTGTGGTAAACGATCAGTACTGATCAGACAGTTACCAACATGTTCCGTGCGATCATCGTCAGGTGTGATCGAGTGCAGTGACGACCTTGAGAAAGGCTTCAGGATTATATAAGATCACATGTGCACCGCATACTCGTTGTCTTTCAAGTTTTAAATCGGCGGGACCTCAAGGCGTCGTGAATTGCCCGTACTAACCCAGGGTTCAGATGATACACGAATTCTACAACGTTCTGTCGACATCGAATACGGATACACAAAACTCACGACCGTCCGAAAGCATAAGTACTCGCAGAGCCCCAACCCCCGACGATCCGATCCAATCCCGGCCAACGCCCCCGCCGGCGACGCACGCGTCGAGAGAACGAACATGTCTATCTATGTACAGATGTGACAAAAAGCAACCCACCCCATGCAAGCACCCAAGCGGACACATCAGCTCGTCCCACCCTTCTTCCCATCCAACGCAGCCTGCAACATCGAGATCGCATTTTGCACACTCCGTTGCCTCGTCGACGGGCTCGTCGACCCTCCCAACCTCAAACTTCCCCTGCGATCTGAACTTGCCTGAGGGGGAGGTGGGGTCGGAGGTGAACTGATGCTCGACGCGCTTGGAGAGGATGCGCGTTCGAGAGGCGGCGTATCGCAACGTCCGTTGTCTGGAGGCGTCATTGGTCTGAAGGTCATGGGAATAGGCACGAAGGTCGGTATAAGTGTGGGCGTGGGCGACAGGGCCTGCGCCTTGGATTGACCGAGCGATGTGGCGGATTTCTCCCCCGCGGGGGGTAACCGCTCGTTCTCGATATCCGAGCGCCGTCTGTCATGCGTGTATAGGTGATCTCGAGGTGTAGCAGAGGGAAATAGAGAGATACATACGCATCTTCGAAACTCGAGATGGCTTTCTTTATGCCTTCCGCACCAAGCGCTAGCGTCCCGTAAGGGAGCCTGCCAGTAGTCGATATATTCTTGAGTTCCGAGATGTTTTCCGATTCCTCCCTGTATGCGGTCACGTGAGATTTGGCCATGCCGAGTAGAAAAGCCAACGCACCGAAGTACCGCGAATACCCGTGCCATCCGCCCGACTGCAAGAATTTTGTTCTTGATAACTCCTCTCCGTTCCCGGATATCCTCGTGTTGTGGCTCAGGAATCTGCTCGTCCTCTAGCTCCTCCTTGGAGCACGTGTTGAGCACCGCAACGAGCATGTCGGTGACTACGTGAAGGATGCATCAATGAGATACAACGCAACCTCAATCATGAAACGTACTCTTTTCTCCGACGAATGGTAGACTCCATTCGAAAACATCTTTGAAGTTTGGCAGCCAATATGGATGTGACGTACAATTGAATTGGGTGATGTTCATCGTGTTGTTCTCGTATTTGAGTACAGCGGCCTTGTTGTTGTACACATCGAGATAATTTGGAGCAGAGAATATGGTGATGAGGGTGGGGAAACCAGTACCCTGAGCTTTCCGGTACATACGAAAACTAGAGAGGATCACTGTGTCAAGAACGACATGAAAGGGTCAACGTAGCACATACCCAGAATCCTGGGCCTCGTGGGCTCGGATTACCGACAACAAATTGTTCCTCTCCAGGAACTTGCACGTAGCCGAGTAGCTGGTCGATCCCGAATCAAGATCTATCAATTATAAGTGTCCGGAACAGTGCAACATACTCACGTAAAGAAAAAGGAGCAGCCCCTGACGTGATTGTGCAAAAAGTTATCTTTTCCCTTTTCCGACCCAAAATCCTCTGTCGGATCTGACCAGAGAATATCGCACATCAGACCGTGCGTTGGGGGTTCACGAAATCGGTCCAACTGACAAGATTGGATGAGGTGACTAAACATACAAGAGACGTTCCAACAGACGAACCATTTGAAGGTCATGGACGGTATGGAGTTCGGGAGACAAACCGCCGTGTATGCACAAGAACTGTTTGTTCATTATAGCAGCCAGCGGAAGTGCGCAAAAAGATTCCAGGCATGCGTCGTACAAGTGTTCGGAATACTTGTGTTGACCTAGGAACCTCTGGGGATGTAGTAAATACAACTAAACCAAAAGGATATCTCACATTCGATTTTGAATGTAAAGTACTCGGTCAAACGTCGGCATTCATGATTGCCTCGGAGAAGGAACAAGCTGTCGGGAAAACATATCTTCAGTGACCAAAGGTATAGAACACACTTTGAAGGAAGATCAGGCGAATGTTGGGTAAGAGAAGAAAGAAGGTACTTCGATACTGAAGTATCCCCGATCAACGTAATCGCCCAGAAAGAGGTACCGAGTTGTCTTTGGGTTTCCGCCCTTCTCGAAGAGTTTCATGAGGTCATACTTAATATATATAGCATCAGCTCTATGCGCCCTACGCACGGTGCAGAACCAATGGACGCACGTATTGACCATGGATGTCACCACAAACTAGCAGGAAGAAGTGATCGAATCAGCACAAGGACTACTGCGCGCCTCACGGAGAACACATGTGAAATCTCACCTGTCACGGGCGCATCGATGTCCAGAACATTGGGTTCATTCTGGAGCAGAACGGTGGCCTTTTCGATGATCCAAAGGGCATGGTCTTCCCGAATCCTACCCTCGTGGAAGAAGTGATCCTTGAGGAAATCGAGATTGGGTTTGGTAGGATCGTGCGGAGCGTAGAACTGATCATCGGTCGGGAGGCCCACTGCAGGTCGCGCGACCTAGTGAACGACATACGACTGAGCGATATTTCTGTGACAGAATGGGGACCCACATCTTTGACGATTCGCTCCCGCGTGCTGATGACCGCACCGTTGTCGAGGCGCTGTATCGAGAGATCGACATCGGGTCTGTTCGCAGGGTTTCTGTGCTCGATCTCCAGAATGGCCTTGTCAAAATGTATCTGGGCACTGGACATGGTGATTGAGAGAGAGGGAAAGGGACGACGTTATGCTGTACCCCGGGCGCCACTGACAAGGTGACAAGGATGTCTATAATTGGACTCGGCGCCTTCGCCATGTGCATGAACACTGGCCAGGCCATGCAAACGAAATGGCTGGCTGGTGCAGCCAATTGCTCACAAGGTCCATTTTCTCATCAAGGTTGGCAGCAAGCCTTTGAAGCGTCGCTTATGTCCAGCTCATGTCACAAAAAATGCAGAGGGCCGCGGAACCTTTACCCCAGAATCGTGTGAAATTTTATCTGGAAACGCTCGTCCTCGATCAACGATGAGCCGTTCGGGTGCTACTCAGGCCAAGGACAGGCTCTATGCACAGCTGGCTTCCAGTCTAAAAAACATGTCTCGCGCCGTCGGTCAAACAGCCGATCTGATGGAACAGCTCCAAAACGACTTGGATGCGATGAGAGTCCTCGCAGGTACCCATGCTGCACAGTGGGTGGCATGATGCGATGCTACCGTGTTTTGAGCGTGACGATTCGTTTGTCTAGGTTCATGACAGCTGCCGCTGAATTAAATACAGACTCGGCGAGGGAAGAAAGGCCCGAGTCTGGAAAATAACCAACCTCGTTCTTCATCTGGTCCATGGATAGATCACGAATCACGATGAGGCTCTCTACGAAATCATATGGACAATGGTATATAGCCCTCGATCAAGCAGAGGCGTGATCCGTGTCATGGGAGCTTATTTCTTCTATCTTGAACTTTCAATGCTTTTATGGACCCAAGTTGCGGTATGCTCAACGAACTGTAGTCCTGTTTTTCATCCGTTTGGGATATAGTAACACTGGCAAACACCCTTTACTGGGGACGCAGGGCTGTAGTTTCAGCTGAAAGTTACACAACCCCTAACTACGGTGCAATGCTAAATCGAGAGTAAATGGGTAGGTCGCTTGTACAGCGACCAAAGTTCCCCGACCGGGCGAGTTACGTATCTCCTTGGTCCCGTATACCCCACCATTGACTTCTGCGGGACCCACGTATCACCAGAGGAAGCCCTCTTGTTTTCCCAAGATGGTTCAGGTTCACAATCCTATTCTAAAATGTCGCTACTAATCCGCGGTTTATTAACGTGTCCGTTCTCACTGAGTCAACAGTACCAACGTTCGTCGGGAGGCCGCATGTCAAAAGGTTAACGATCAATCCCCCCTCCCTCTTGTTCATGTTGGTGGCTGCACAGTCCGGGAAACTGAGATGGTTCCCAATGCCATGATATACTTTATCGCTTATAGGGTATTTTGTCGGAGAATGTGTAGGAGGAACGAATGGAACGGTCGATATATGAATCATGGGTTAGCTTGAACATCGACGCATCGCGGGAACTGCGCAGAGCATCGGGTCTCTCGGGATTTCACACGACAGACCAAGGGAGTCCACCATCCTGCATTACATTCGGGCATTCAGTAAGACTGTCCTCAAACTACACCATCATAGGTTCCTCAGCCTTCCCTCGGGAGATACCGAATATTTCTGTGGGGACAAGTCGATTCCTTTGGTGAATCTGCAACAGCATCAGCACATCTGACTGAATCACAGGGATACATCGCTCTTACTGATGGGAACGAACCCTCCGTCGAGAAGCGATCCCTTCAAGTTGTAGTACCAACTGATCGCGTCCAGCCTGCCGCGCGAGCAACCGACGGCAGGCGTGTACTGTGATAAAACGAGACCATTTTAGATTCGATAGCATAAATGATGAAGGTGCTTCTGGAACTCACCCCTCCCGAACCTTTCTCCAGCGCAGAAAGTATCTCCGACAAGGTATAAGTTCGATCCGAAGAAGGCGTAATTCCGGCGTCTGCGAGCCACGTGTACGTGGGGAGCTTCTGGAACAGCTGGACGATGGTCTGGAAGTACGCCACGGCCTTCGCGAACGAAACGGAAGAGAGTTGGTCAATCATGTTCACCAAGGCGTTATGGGCAGCCTACCTCGGATCCCTCGGGGTTTCCCTCCACTAGGCAAGAAGGCTGAAGCGTGCTATCAAGACGAACTTAGAATGCCTCTCTGGGGATAAAACACACTGGTCGCTACCTGTAGCATGTACCGTGCGTCGCCCATTCATGCTAGTGGACTGTGATCAGCGCGATCTCCATGTGGACAGAAGCACCCCCAACGTACGTTCCAAAGGTGCTCGTTGGTACCATCAGCGTTCAACCAAAATTGCTGCATATAATCCAGTGTCGAAGTCGCTCCTTGATCGGCGAGAAGCTGGAGAGGAGCGTCAATTCAAGTTGTTGCAAGCATCTTGTGTAATTCAACGCACCTCACGGATGTTATAGTGAGCACGGGAAGAATCGCAGTTCTCAACGTATGTGCCATCACAACTATTGATCACGAAGGTAAGCGATGGTCAGCGACGCGGATGGGGCAATGAACGGACTTGTCGGGCCATAAGCCTACGAAACACATGAGAACGGTTGGCTCTTTGCAAAATAATCACACACCATGAATCGTCCAGCTATCAGCAGGGCTTCCTGGGACATTCGTGTCCCAGAACTTCCGGGACGGCAAGTCAGTCTTATCAGGAGGATACTTGACGAGGAGATAAATACCTGGGTTTGCAACAAGAGGCCCTAGAGTGCGCACCGGAACAAGGTGAGATACAGTATATTCGAGTCATGAAGAATAACATACCCCTGGGTACTCAGTGCAACATGTGTCACCTACGTCCGTGTTCTGACAAGAGACAGGACTAGAGCTCGAACACCCGGAGCTAATACTATTAAAGAGGTAAGACGGGTCGACCGTATTCGTCGTGAACGTCGACGGTCCGAATATCTGCGCTATCAGGGAGAGGTAAGGGTGCATTTCACTACGACGTCAAACTCCTACCTCCAGATATTTATGGCGACGAGCGCAGGCCCAGACTTTGACAGATTAAAACACAGCTTGCTCGCATTCGGCGCCGACCCTAGGGACAGCTTCGCCCTTATGAAGGTTGACACAACCAGAGAGAAGCAAATCGCAGACCCGTGTTACTTCTGATGGCACGGAATCCTCTCACAACGGAATCCTGCTGAGAGATAAGACCCAAATCCGGGCCTGAGGTCTCGAACCAGAAATACTTGGCATTGGTTTCCCTGTGGAGACACTTTCATAGCGCGCACGCCCGTCAAATCGAAGATGAATCCAATACAAATATCCTCATCGGTGAACACTTCAATGATGGTTTGCACCAGGCCCATCAATATAGGCGATGCAGAAACTAAAATGTTTTCAAAAGTAAAAATGGATTGCCAACCGCCGCATCAGTCTCGATCTCGCAACCTGCGCCCACGAACCTTCCGTGTGTTAAGGAGTCATGCACATGGACGATGATGGCAAATGACCAAAAGAAACTCTGAATTGGATGCGAAATGCAGTCAGTGTCACGGTGGTGATTCGGAAGAATTCGAAGCGTGAGATACTTTGTCGTACTCAGTCGCACGTTCGTGGTGATTGCGCCAAGGTCCAACTTGAAGGGTGGCGACGCCTTGAGCTTCTTCTCGGCGAGTTTGCAAGTACTGATGGCGCTTCCAATGGACCAATTTCCCCTTCCCCTCCACCTGACATTCGACTTGTGCCTCTGGTGTGCCTCGAGGGTCGCAATCACTTTTGCAACCGGGCTCTTTTGCAATTCCGGTAGTCCAAGTTCCGGTTATAAATGGACGCAATGTAGGCCGTCATGAGGTACTTATAGCTGCCAGCACAAGAGCAGTGAACGCTGTATGGAGGTACATCTCCAGAATCACACCATCTTCCTCATACACACGAGGCTGCTGCGCAGTAGACTAACTAGAAGATGAAACTGTCCGTAATGGCGCGGTATCAAAAAATACAGGCTGACACTGGTATACTCGGCACCCCTCCTTACACCAGTGGGGCTGAATGCAGTCCCTTGCTCGTCACCGGAACGTTCAATATCGTCTCCCCGAGGTGCCGGACCGTATTGACAGATCGATGTTAAGGGTCCGGCCTGACCCGGCCTCAGGGGGCCTTGTCAAACCCCAGGCCCAGATTCACTATCTGGACTTGGGCCAGGCGGCTTTTATACCCAATGTCAACAATGATGAGTGAGATCAATCACTATGGCAATCATCATGCCTCGAGTGCGTCCCTTTTTTTACTACGCGCCGTGTTCGTTGGAGAGGAAAGTTTGGTGGGGATATTCTGAGCGGATCTAATCTTGCGCAGCCAAACAGCGTTGTCGATGAGCTACGGGGATGCAGGGCCTTTTCGTTGGAGATTGCCACTCGGGATCGCCCAGCTGGAAAATATGTTATCACAATCGCATACTCAGTTGCATGTCAGAGCTGGGGAGGGTATCGAGGAAGTGCCCTATAATTGAAGCTAGTGGAATACATCATTCAGGACAAGAAATCATTACCCAGATGACCCAGATGCTGTCGAGTCGGCCAGAGTTACGTGCCCGTGAATCGGAGTCCCTCATCCAACGAACAGACATTGAGTGAGATGCACGCCTACGCACGCCGCCTCAGCTTGTGATCATTTATGTGGACACTCCGCTACCACGTGCAGCACGATCTTCGACGACAAACCAAACTTCTCTTCTCTGTCTAGACGCATAGCCGACGTGCATACCAGCCATATCAACGAAAAGCACTCCAGCGCGACTCGGACTGAAAGGAAGCAAACCTTGGTCACGGGTTGATGCGAGCATGAAGAGTGCGACTCCGCGCCGTCCCTCCTTATTGCGGACACATAGTGAGCTCGGGCGACCTGATGCATGATGTGCGATGCGGCTGGTCCCATCCCACAAGTCAGATCATGTACCTTGGCCAAGATAGCGCATCGCGACTCAGTTGCTGCGACCCTCATGAAGGACCACCGGCACCAGTGAAAGGCGACTATGATTGGAATTGGGATTGGATGGCGAGAGAATAGAATCGTGTAAATCGAGTTTCAACTAGTATGTATTACATCAAACTTGAAACGGGTCACAAGGACAAGTGGGAGCATCAACATCTAACGCGCACCGGAGCGACCAAACTTGGGTGTGTTCCTTGTGGCTTGGAATTGACATTGCTCGTGGCCTCCAGTGTGTACCCTACACGCGCCGTCGCCTCTTCTGAAGATCTCACCCCTGCCGTACTATTGACTCTGCATCATCTCGCATACATGTAGTAGGGATACTCTGGGAGCCCGAATACGTCTCGGGATGTGCTATGGGCATCACTGATCAGAACAAGGCATGGCCATAGTGGGTGGTTGAAATACCGAAGCGTCGGTATGAATTGACTGAACCGAGATAATCATCGTCACGTACCCGTTATGATCGTAGTCAAGGTTGTCGACAACCCTACCTAAGCCTTCCATGGTAACTTGGCTGAGACAACGACGACTCGGGCCCGGGATCAGCCTGACCCGACCACGACCGGAGCAAATCAACGAGGGGAGGGGACCGCGGGGAATAACTCAAGAACCGTTGAATGGTGGGTATTATCGCCTCTGCAGTAGGGCGCTCCTCCACTGGTGACCAGCAATCTTGAATTAAATTCCAGTGCGAGTCGTCCACCATTCGAGACTCTGGTCGGCCTGGTTTGCGTCCCTTTGCCAGGCGCAACACGACGGCCGAGTCTTGCCGGACTTCCGACCACGGTTGTTTTCCGGACAAAATCTGCAAGGAGATCAGCATGGGCCTGGGATCTGAGACCAACGAACTTCCCTGGAGAGCGACACAGCCAAACGAGTATATATCAGTCTTGGTTGTCCGGTTGAACGTCTCTTCTGGATCAACTTGCTCTGGTGCGATCCACCGCAATGCACCGGGTCGTGCGGTGGACCTTTGGAGATAAGCCAATGCTTCGGGGATATTCCCCACCAAAGAAGCATAGCCGAAATCCGCTAAACGAGCAGTGTAGTCGCCATCGAGAAGCACGTTATTCTGTCTTATGTTTAGACAAAGATGACACAATGTTTCCCCTGACGCACACAGTTCAGGTCACCGTGGACGATTGGAAAAGAATGCACTGTGGCACGTTATTCTTTTCAGCGCTTCAAATGGTAACAACGACCCACGATAGTGTAGCCCCTTGGCAATATCCAGTAGCTATCGTGGGAGGTCAGAGGTCGAGAAAGTAGAAAAAAAATGAGCGGACGCACAAACTGGAGTCGGTGTACCACACCTAGATTGTCATCATACTGTTCTAAGAACTTGTGAATGGATTCATTGGGCATCCACAATGACACCAACGACATCGTGCCCTCCATCCCAAACCCATATGCAATACCTAGGAAAGGAACGATGTTGTCATGCTTTAGTCTCCTCCAAATTCCAAGCTCTCGACGGAGCATCTACAAGGCAGTTCAGAACATACTTTTGTTGTGACACAAATGATTACCTTGGTAGATTTTTTGCGCGCGTCTCCTTCGATTGTGAAACTGAATCGGGATGCCTTTACTGCAACCTGAAGGAGGTGAATAGAAGACAACAATGAGCGAGAGACCATGCCCAAACCTCCTTTGGTACCGAACTGGCAAAGTAACGACATTTATAGACATCACCGAAACTTCCTCCCGCCGAATACTGATTCTTGATTCTAATGATATTGGATGTGAGATCGGGTGGCGGCGGAAACTCGATGCTAATGGAAGTTGATTTGAACGGAGCAACAATATTAGATGCATCGTACTACAGTGCAGCGAAAGAACATACCCGAGGGTGGACATCCGAGACTGTAGTTCCACTGCCGCCGGGGGGGTAGAATATACAATGGGACGAGCTAGCGGAGATGACTACAGAGAACTATGAGCGATCAACGGGACAACCCTATCGAGAAAATACTCGCATATAAAGGATCAAACCCCCGTAGAAGAAGTTCAATTCCAGGAAGGGTTGGACTCGCCTGCAACACGGTAAGTACCAATGCCAAGACATACATGAATGGCGTAATTACCCAATCTCCGATGGGATTCAACCAAGGAACTCGCCATAAATATATCTTTCCATCCCATCCTGCTGATGCCACGAATTCACCGGAGGGAGAGAAACGAACAGCGTCGACTTGTTTGTCGTGCTTTAGACCTTGTCCGATAGGACTCCCAGTAGTTGCATCCCAGAAACGAACAGTTTTATCCCACGACGCGCTCGCAAGGATCGATCCATCCGGAGAAAGGGAGAGGGAAAGTATACTGTCCACGCTTGTCCGATCTGTTCTCCTGTATCGGGATTCCAACAACGGATCGTTTCGTCGGTCAAGGCAGAGAAGAGCCTGCTGCCGTCGCGTGACCACAGCACAGAACAGATCCAATATTCTTGGTGGCTCTCTAAAATGAGCGTGCCAGTGTCGACGTTATACACGCGGATGTCGTCACAAGTGCTACACGCAAGTTTCTTTCCGTCGGGAGAGAAAGACATGGAGAAAACAGCCCCGCCGACCTTGATGGAACGTTTGACCCTCCCATCCATGCTATAGAAAGCCATAACCCGATCACCAGCTGCAATTAGTCGATCATCCGGCGAGATGGCAATCTCGGGGCAGCTCCCTGGGTGAGTCCATTCCTTGACGAGTTTGTGCGATTCGACGTTCCACACTTTGATCTTCCCGTAGTCGTCACTGCTGATGATCTTTGTGCCATCTCGGGTCAAAGCAAGACCGCATATTTTGCTCTGGTGCTCCATTGACGTCCCTTCTTGCTCACCGTTCTCCAAATTCCTGACCTTCACAGTTCCTTCATCAGAGCCGGTGACGACACGTCGTCCGTCTGGGAGATACGCGAGCTTCCAGATAATGCCATCGTGAGCCGAGATTATTAGATGTGGCTGAGGGTGATGGCCTTCAGACTGTTGCGGCGTGACGCTTGACATGGTCATGACGATGCTATCCTTCGATTCGAGATGTTTGTGCCGGATTCCACTAGGTGGTGTGACGGGGATTGAAGTGGCAAGCAAAACTGCCAGAAAAAAGACACGCACGAAACAGTTACAAGAATCTTGTGGTAGGGAACCGCGCTTGCGATGTCGAGGAACGAGACTATAAGGTGCGGGGGGAAAAGACTGAGGAAAACCTCCAACGCCGAATCTTAACGACCCTTGATCGCGGTGCCGCTCGATTTGGAAGCCGCCATCAAGCTCCTCGGTTAGCTTATGTAAATGCTTCTTGCAGACGACCAGACTCCGACTCGGTGACCAGAGGAACCCGTCTGTCCAACTGTGCAGTCTACACATACAATGTCACCCGTCTATGACAGATCCATCGGCTCTTCTCCACCCTCTCCCTCTCCCAACTCTGCCGAATTCTCTACATTTTCCTGTCCCTCCCCCTGCCGCCTCAGATGTGGGTAGCACAACTCTCTCTCCTCCATCACCGCCTCCACATCATCTTCATTCCAATCGCTCGTCGCCTCCCACTCGTTCTCAAACTCGATGTCCAACGCCAGCTCCGCATTTTCGCTTTCGCTCAGCGGGAGAAACGTGGCGAGTGCATAGGCGGTATAACCCACGGACACGGAGCCCGAAGCAGGACCCGAGCCTGCCGCAGGCGGATGGGAATGGGAATGATGCGAGGAATGGCCATGGGACAGGGCCTGAGGCTGCGCTTGAACCCACCGTCGTTCCCGAAGTCGTTTATGTCGTTCGCGGTCTTCTTCGATCCGTTTAAAGATCTCTCCGCGCGAGAGGTGAGCATCGTTTGCAGAGCCGTGCCCGCGAGAGGATGGAGGGCGGGAGGCGGGAGCGGGCGCAGAGGTTACCGACGTTTCGGTGGCTTGGGTTTGCCGAGACGAGAGTACCTGCATCACCTCATCGACGCGTTGAGGCTCGATGATCCGTTTCGTACGCCAGTTTTCGAGGATCTGAGGCTTGTCATTAGTGTGGGAGCGTTTCCAAAGAGAACGGTAAGTTGCACCTGTTTCGTGCTCGTTAGATTAGGAAGACCTTGTCGTCCGACGGGGACGACACATTCGACGATTTGACGGAGGTCTCGAGAGACATAGTCGACATAAAAAGACGTATTGACCTGCTTGGCGTGTCTGGTATGGGGGTCAGCGACCTGGACAAGCGATGGTGGATAATCCGGGAATCGAGATGGAGGACGTACGAAGATGACTCGGCGGACGGTGGTTGGTGTGCTTTTGCAAGCAATGAGGACTCACAGAGCGAGTCGAGGAAATAGAGAATGTTGATCCGGTGGTTAATAGAGCCCTGATAGCAAAGTAGAAAAGGGCCTAGTCAACGAAACGGACAGACATTGGTAGGCAAGACAAGGGGTGTGACCAAAACGCATGCTGCCTCGTAGGACGCGTTCCTCGTTCCCGTTTGGCGTGGCACGACTGCACCACGGACGGTGGCCCAAGCAGATCACAAAGAAGAGAGAAAAACGACGTACCTTTTGACATTCCTCGATGATACACTCCCACAGGTCCTCCCCGCATCTCGAAAAATACTTGAGCGCATATCCGACCACTTTTTGGATCGACTGTTGCGTTCTGTAGGACAATCACGCCGGGACCATCAACGAATTATTGCACGAGTAGCGCAAAAGAGAGGGTCGGCCATCGTGTGTAGAGCGGGAAAAGTGGGGTCAAAAGAAAACACTCACGCTGTGAGTTTCCGGAGGAGACCCAGGAACTGCATGCGGACTTCAAAGGGATCCATGACAAGTTTTCTGCGACTGACTTGGTCTGTAGTGGTGGTTGATCAGTGCTTCGAGTAGATGGTTGTCATCATTCATGTTAGCATCGGCTTGTTGTCGTTTATTGCCATCCGAACTCTCTACCAAAACACCCCACCATGCCAAGGTGTCCCGTTTACCCACCATACGAAATACACGATATGGAATACAGGACCGTCATAATACCCTTGAAACCCTAAAGAAAACCAAAGCACCGAGGTAACAATACATTCAGTGGTAAAGTCTCGGCCTTGCCCTTTCCCGAGGCTCGTCCTTCAACACCCCGATCATTTTAAGCTGCGAACAGTATCAGCATCAGGCGTCACTTCGAAAGCATATACTCACTGCCTGCGTCGACGCGGGGTCCCTCACCAACCACGGTACCTGCCCCAAGAACGCCTCCGCGCTCAACTCAAACACCGAATCATCCAACATCTCCGCCCCACACCCGACTCTCGTACCCCCCTTCCGAGGTGGAAAAGACGGTGCCAACGCAGCCAAACACGTAAACACGAACGAGCGCGACTGGAATCTACAATCTCCCCCGTCACAGATCAATGTGGTCGTTCGGCTGACAAACTCGAGAATCTGCGCAAACTGCGCGAGGGTGATGCGGGACTCCGACGCGCGATCACCGAGCGTGAGCGTCCGTTCGACCTCGAGATGGTGTGCGAGCGCGATAGAGGGGCCGTCAGCGATGACGCAGATGCGATCGTGGACGTCGGGATGGAAGAGGGTGCCGCCAGTTGGGAACGTCTCTGCGATAGGGGTCACGGAATGGTATGCCCCACCGGTGGAGAGAACACGTTCGATAAGAAGTGTGTCTTCCGAGGCACCGGGACCGCTGCCTGTGGGCACCAAGAACACCCGTAAGAGCGTGTGATGATGGTCGTTGCCGAGTGGTGTACCCAATGCATCTTCACCCGGAGCAAGGGCCGTGCACATCTCGACTCTTTGGATGAATCGAGTGGACTGGGCGTGCGATTGATGGCACCAGGAATCAAGAGACATGTTGGTCGCAACAACAGGCGTCGATTTGCGCGAGAGACGGGAGAAAGGAGATTTGAAGAGTGACATGGTCAGCGGTCGGCGGCGTGCGTCTGGCTGCGGGGGAAGCTGGCGGACGGGGGAGGGAAAGATTCGAGGTGTGGGGAGGCAGGCTTTATGCACTCTCGAAAGAACCCCTCTTGCTCGAGCAATACATTCGGTGGCGTCTATGGGGTAAGTGAGACCTTCTATTCAGTAAGAGAGCTCTGGACCCGGGATTCGTACAGTCAATCCGAGTCTCCCCGTGTTCCGTCCGAGGTGAGTTGGAGAGCCACAGAAAACGCGGGGCGGCTCGGATGGAATGTACTTGAGCTTGACCGACCCGGGCGTTCTCGTCCTCAATAGAAAGTCTGAATCACCTCATAGACCTCAGTATTACCGGCAGGCCCACAGCGTCCGGACTGTCGCGGATTTCCCTCCTTTACCACCAGCCTGTCGGCACTTTGGGTCCGTCGGTTTGTGGCGAGTGGCCAGAAGCCACCTCGCTGACGCTGTCCGCCGTTCGTCAGTCGAGAGCCTGCAATTCGGTAATTCGGAGTAGACGGCGCTTCGTTGGACTGATAGGCCATTGGTAAACATCTTCTCTCTTCGACCAGGGCGAACTCCAGTGTGCCCGAACGAGTGGTAATAGTATAGGGGGACTAGCGGGTTAACATAAACAAAGATAAACATTCGAGCCATCAAAGGTAAACGTGGCAAACACGCAGCAATGGCCTTGATGAAACCGCCAACTGACGAGCGGGGCAGCGACACAGTACTCGGTCCGAAATCTACTACATGGCGGTTAGAGATTGACAGGTGTCGTAGCTGGCAGCGATAATCGCATTTGCCAGATTTGACAACTGCATCTCACTTCATCTAGGCACCATTTGACAACAGGACCGTGACATTGCCCATTCCGCCGACGCGACAGCGATCACTTGCATCCTGTACGATCGGCCAACTGTCCCTATCATCGGTCCAAAGGTCTTTCAATGTGCTGTACTTGGTACGACCGGGTGTTCTTGTGCCCAATACAATTTAAATTTTGAATTGCTCCATAGACCTCACCGAATGTATTACCGGCAGCCAGACCCTCATGTACGCGCGCTCCTCTACCACCAGCGTTGGCACTTTGAGATTCTCGACTTCCGCGTGTGGCCGGTAGCCGCCGCCATTCACTGACGCTGTTTGGCGTTCGTCAGTCGAGAGCGTTTCGTTGGTTTGGGCTTGAAACTGGGAACAAACGCCGATCTTATACTGATAGGCCGTAAGATTTTTCTCTCCCATAAACACGAACGGAACGGTCTAGCAGGTTCAAGGGCTCGGTAAAATCGCGACTGCACTACTGCACTGGTGAGCAGTAGTTCAACGTTCGCCGCCACCCGACTTTACCTCGCAATATTCGACGTGCGCTCTGTAGTTCCATCATCAGAATCAAACGCGTAAGCGACCGAACAAGGGAACGTCACGCTGGATGGACCCACCTGTCATCGTATCGACCCAAGTCACCAAGGGCGACCACCTGCGAAGACGGAACTGAGAGCAAGTCGATTGTGTTCGTCGTAACACGTCGAGTAGTAACATAGTTGAAGTACTCGCACACCGCCTCAGTGAGGAGGGGTCCCTGTTCTGGCGCCAGAACGAGCATTTTAGCAACAGACGCGTGCGGGCTCACAAAGACAACGAGTCCTCCTTGGAGCGTATTATGGTCACAAATCCGAAAAGAAGCAGGTTGGTAATCCCACGATACTGGAAAGGAAAAAGGATTACAGGGATAACGAAATCATATCTCATATCAGTACTGGTTAGTTTTTTGTCCAACCCCATGCATGAACAAGAAACTCACCAGAATACAAATTGTTTGAAGGCCTCAAAACACGCCAGGATTTTGCCTCTGTTATCCAACGGCCTCATACCCTCTCTGAGACGGCGGGCGGGACGTGGGACTTCAGGGATGTGCATCGCAACAACGGTAGGGGTAGGTGGATATTGACCGAGCCGCACAGCTTCCATCAATTCGGAAGTGATGGGAATCTTGAAGAAAGTGGGAGATGTTCCCGTCATGGTGATCCCAGCCATCAATTTGTACTCGAGAGGGGCCAAGTTCAAAACAGTCTCGCGAATGGTGTTGTTCGTCTGAGCAGCGCCAATAGCTTCGGCGACGAGTTGGGGTCTCGGATCGCCCCGCTCGAGATGTCGCCTATCTTCTTGTACCAAGAGGATTATCTCGTTATCAACCATGAGGCAGACATCGGCTTTGGCATGATACCACGTGCCACAAGAGAAGAGAGGAATATCCTTTCGGCTGCGTAGGAACCTGTCTCTGCTGTCGTAACCCGCCGCCTTTAGAAGCTCCATAGTAAAGTCATCGACTGCCGACACCCCTCCCGGAACTGGACTCATGGCAAGATCCATATACTTGACAACACGAGAGCACGAATCGTCTATCATATCGGTAGCAGAGATGATGGTAAGTAGTTGAGGGTTGACTGCGGGGGCTGGTAAGTCGGGTTGGCCAAAGAAAGTAGCCGCATTCTGTGCGTCGATTGTGATGTTGTAGGCTTTGAGATCATTCGACGTCCAGTCACTGTCAGACTTCGCACTGCGGATAAGGTTGGCCATTGTTGCTAAGGCTGTCCATTTAGTATGCGTATGCGTTTGCTCTTCATGGGAAACCAGATGCAAACCTGCAGACTCTGTGCGGGAGGTGCTAGCCTGAGTTTGGAAGACCGAATCTGAGTTCTAAATTGCCGATACGGGAAGGGGTGTCCCACGCTGTCCTTGTGTGGCCTTCTCGTCCTTCGAAGTTCGAACAAAATATTCATCCCAGCCCTTCACAGTGTTACTGCTGCTGGGCTCAAGCTTCGCCCTCACTCCGCAATGAATGTTCAGCTAGCGATCCGGATCACACCTATTGACACAAGCAAATCGTACCCTCTGTCTGCCGCAAACGACTTGCCTTCCTTTCCACCTTCGTTCGCGGTTCGCGATTTCGTCTAATCAACAATAGATCGTGATCAATCCAGCGGATGGCCAATACGCAGTGATTTCAGAGCCGGCTTTGACGGTCGCAGTTGGCAGGATCTGTCAGATTGGCCGGAAAGATTGTGCTCTGTGACACTCAGATCTGGCGCAATGATCAGGGAGACTCATGAAAGATACCGTGACTGGGTCCGAAATTACAGGCTGGAGCTGCGCTGATCAGTGGCGTTTCGATTAGTCCAGTAAGTGTACCGAAGTAGGGAATTCGCCGGGAGCAGTATAGGCGGAGGTATTGTATCATTGGCAGTCGCGCCTTTCACACTCGCCAACGCTAGAAGGAAAGGTCAGCATGGTGGTGCAGACGATGCGCAGGAAAGGTGCCCAAGGTTTCTTTGATATCCAACCAAACAATGATATTTTTGAAGCGGAAGAGGAGAAACAATGCTCGGGAAAGCCCACGGGCCGCCATCCGGCCGATCGGAGAGCCGACGGGGTGTTCATGCACGTTCGCCGTTCAATCGGCGCGATGTATGATCATGCGTGATGACCGGTGGGGTAACTAAATTTTATCTCGTCGTATTCAGCCGTACTCTTGCAATCGAGTACTTAACTCGGTCAACCAGAGGATAATCCTGTGGTGGAGAGTAATTATAGAGAGATTACTCCGGAGGCGTTGGGCGGTGTTTCCTAGCATAAGGTGAATTCCCATGATCATCTTCATGTCAATCAACTCGAACCATTCTTCCAGTCGAGCGCGAAACGTTTCCATTGGGGACGGAGTGCCTCGCCTGTAGCATGCCGTGAGGCTCCAAGGATACGAAAGATTCGAAGTCTCGAAGAAGGTGCGAGAAATGTGGCGCGACAACGTTTGATAAGACAAAAGCTTCAAATCAGAGCAACTTGCATGCCGGGTCGAGGAGCCAAAGGGAAGTTGCTAGACCCTATTCGATTAAACAAAAGGCACCTTGCCTGGGTTGACTCTCAACAGCTTAGCGGGGGTCATCGATTCATCCTCAACTCCCACGGTAATGAGGGAGCCTGTCTGCCAGAATTCCGTGACCAGAGGATACCTTTTGCGAACCCCGTTAAACCCAATTGGAAGAATGCTTGATTCGATTCCTGTTTGAACATCCACGATGAGTAAGAGAGAGCTTCAGAATCCTTGCTGACCCTCTCGGCTCGCCAGGACATTCCCGCATGGTCTCGCTAGCGATCGATTATCGCATTCGTCCAACATTCGTCCACATCAGAGGTTGGCACTTGTTTCCCATCGGTTAACTTTGGTGCTATCCACTGGCGATCGGTGATTCGTTGATGACGCTTGCATCCAATGACCACGAAGGGCTGTGAGAGAGTGTCGCATTTACGAAATCACTCCTATACCGCCAATACACAAAGTGTAGTGGACTCCGAGTGATAATGCATGGTGGATATTTATGTAGTTTTGTCAGTGTGGCACACGGTGACGCAAACTTACCATCATGATGGACCGTTGAACGCACACCTGCAAAGCATACGTTATCGCCTGACGGCCCTACAGAGTTGTGACCGCATCAAGGGTCGTGCCCGCGGTAAAAGGAGCTGGAGGTGATTGTAAGGCCTCCGCTACGCCGTTTCACTGAGTCGAATCCGAGGAGACTTTAAGTATCTCCGCGTTGAGACATTGGTGCTCTGCCCTGGTTTGAATAAGTAATAAGAGCTGTTGCCATGTTGTCATGATCAGAGGTACGCGATGAACTTCTGACAAACACGCGGCGAAGGAACCTATCCGTGCAATCTGATTGGTTCTACGTCAGTACGAACGTCATCTCGGACTTGGAAATTTTCGCTTGCTTCAAGTTGTCAGTTGCCCTCTTTTTTTTTCCCAAACCAAAGCTCCACATCTCGTACGCGTCGATTCATCTTATTTCCAACGCGGCAGCCCCATTTTTCACATATAAAAGCCCTCTGATCTCGACCTAACCTCCCCAGTGTTCCGTATCTTTTCCATCATCGACGGGAGCTCATTTTCGTCTTCAAAGAGTTTTTCCCTCTTTGCATGTACTCGAACCAGCTCGGTAGCACCCACAATCCCCACCGAGGCACCAAACACACTTGCGCAGGTGTTCTCGCCGCCCATTGATATTGCTCGTTTACTCGTCTAGTCCACCTCCACTATGGCCCCTCAGTCCTACATGTCCTCTTCGGGGTATAACACTCCCGACTCTGAGCTCGAATCCATCGTTCCAATTCATCCGACCGCTGCTCGTCGCCCAGAGTACATCAAGGTCAACTCAGAGAATGCTACCTACACCGACGAGCACATCACTTCCAAGTATTTCTATCGTGGTGCTGACGTGGTCGTTTCGGACGGTCAGTTCAATGTTACTCCCACCGTGAAGCCATTCGAGTTCCAGACCACCCGCAAGGTCGGGAAGACTGGGTACGTGCATATTTTTCTCTGTAGTTGGCATTTACTCACGAATTGTTGCAGGCTCATGATGATCGGAATGGGTGGTAACAACGGCTCTACGCTTTGCGCTACTATCCTTGCAAACAAGCACCAGATCTCCTGGCACACCAAGGATGGTATCCAGCAGCCCAACTACATCGGCTCCGTCCTTCGTGCCTCCACCGTCCGCATTGGTTCTGAGCCCGGAACCGCCAAGGAAATCCACGTTCCAATCTGCGACGTGCTCCCGATGGTTCACCCTAACGACCTTGTCTTTGGGGGGTGGGACATCTCGAGCATGCCGATGGATAAGGCTATGGAACGTGCTCGCGTGCTCGACTATGATCTCCAGCGCCAAGTGAAGCCACACATGGCTCTCCTTGGCTCCCCTCTTCCTTCAATCTACTACCCCGACTTCATCGCCGCCAACCAAGAGGCCCGCGCCGACAACGTTGTCCCTGGTACTGATAAACAAGCTCATCTCGAGCATATCCGCGCCGACATCCGTCGCTTCAAGGTTGAGCACCAGCTCGATCGTGTCGTCGTGTTCTGGACTGCCAACACCGAGCGTTACAGTGACATCATCCCGGGTGTGAACGACACGGCTGACGGCCTTCTTACTGCTATCCGCTCCTCGCACCCTGAGGTGTCTCCTTCGACCGTCTTCGCCGTCGCTGCCATCCTCGAGGGCGAGCCTTTCGTGAACGGTGCACCCCAGAATACGTTTGTGCCCGGTGCTATCGAGCTCGCCGAGCGCGAGAAGTCTTTCATTGGTGGCGATGACCTCAAGTCCGGGCAGACGAAGCTCAAGTCTGTCCTCGCTGAGTTCCTTGTGAACGCGGGTATCAAGCCGTTGTCCATCGCGTCTTACAACCACCTTGGTAACAACGATGGCCACAACTTGAGCGCAGAGCCCCAGTTCAAGAGCAAGGAAATTAGCAAGAGTAGCGTCGTTGATGACATGGTTGGCGCCAACCGCTTGCTCTACAAACCTCCCGTTCCCGGTGCCAAGGGCAAAGCGGCTAAAGGGGAGCACCCCGATCACATCGTTGTGATCAAGTATGTGCCCGCGGTCGGAGACTCCAAGAGGGCTATCGATGAATACTACTCTGAGATTTTCTGTGGTGGCAGGCAGACCATCAACATCTTCAACGAGTGCGAGGTATGTATACCTCACTACATCCCGGCTTCACGTTTTTCATGTTTTTTCGGTGTGCAGGATTCTCTGTTGGCGACACCGCTCATCTTGGACTTGACCATCCTCGCGGAGCTGCTTACCCGTGTCAAGTACCGTGACGTCTCCACCGATCAGGTTGACTTTGCACCGCTCTACCCGGTATTGTCGCTCCTGTCCTACATGTGCAAGGCACCTTTGGTCAAGCCTGGCACAGACGTCGTCAACAGTCTCGGCAGGCAGCGCAACGCACTGGATGCCTTCCTCAAGGCTTGCATCGGGCTGGAAGGTGACGGTGACCTCTTGCTCGAAACGCGTATTTGGTAGAGGGTGACTTGGATGTTGCCGCTTTCATTAAACTCATCTCCATATCGATTTATCTTGTTTTTGATTTCTGAATAGCCAAGGTTCTCAACAACCGTCCGCTACTTATATCGCCATCCCGTGGGCCTTCTGTCGTACATTCAACTGTTGGCGGATGTTTCTTGTTTTTCTTGAATCGTCGACGAGCGTTTACCGAGATAGATCTCATCTTGGATAGATATCTCATACCCATTTATATATCTCCGAACGTTGTAGATCGTTTAGAAATGAATGATGTTTTGGTTGTTAAAATGTGTCCAACGCACTGAGAGTTTGACAACACTCGTACAAGTACAGCACATTGAAAGACCCCGTACTAGATGCAGTGATCGCTGTCGCATCGGCAGAATGGGCAATGTCCTGTTGCGGAATGGTGCCTAGATGAAAGTGAGATGTAGTTGTCAAATCTGGCAAATGTTATGACAGCTGCCAGCACCGACACCTATCAATCTCTAACCGCCATGTAGTTGATTTCGAACCGAGTGTCGCTGCCCCGCTCGTTAGTTTGCGGTTTCATCAAGACCAATTGCTGCGTGTTTGCCGCGATTAGCTTTGATGCGGCTCGAATGTTTATCTTTGTTTATGCTAACCCGCTAGTCCCCCTATACTATTATCACTCGTTCGGGAACACTGGAGTTCGCCCTGGTCGAAGAGAGAAGATGTTTACCAATGGCCTATCAGTCCAACGAAGCGCCGTCTACTCCGAATTACCGAATCGCAGGCTCTCGATTGACGAACGGCGGACAGCGTCAGCGAGAGTGGCTTCTGTCCACTCGCGACAAACCGACGGACCCAAAGTGCCGACAGGCTGCTGGTAAAGGAGGGAAATCCGCGACAGTCCACCTGCCGGTAATGTCGAGGTCTATGGGGTGATTCAGAATTTTCTGTTGAGGACGAGAACGCCCGGGTCGGTCAAGCTCAAGTACACCCCACCCGAGCCGCCCCGCGTCTTCTCTGGCTCTCCAACTTACCTCGAACGGAACACGGGGAGACTCGGATTGACTGTACGAATCCCGGGTCCAGAGCTCTCTTACTGAATAGAAAGTCTCACTTACCCCACAGACGCCACCGAATGTATTGCTCGAGCAAGAGGGGTCCTTTCGAGAATGCATAAAGCCTGCCTCCCCCACACCTCGAGTGTTTCCCTTCCCAGTCCGCCAGATTCCCCTCGCAGCCAGACGCACGCCTCTGCCGACTGCCCGCCATGTCACTCTTCAAATCTCCTTTCTCCCGTCTCTCCCACAAATCGACGCCTGTCGTCGCGACCAACATGTCTCTTGATTCGTGGTGCCATCAATCGCACGACCAGTCCTCTCGATTCATCCAAAAAGTCGAGATGTGCACGGCCCTTGCTCCGGGCGAAGATGCATTGGGTACACCACTCGGCAATGACCACCATCACACGCTATTACGGGTGTTCTTGGTCCCCACCCGCAGCGGTCCCGGTGGCTCGGAAGACACACTTCTCATCGAACGTGTCCTCTCCACCGGTGGGGCATACCATTCCGTGACCCCTATCGCAGAGACGTTCCCAACTGGCGGCACCCTCTTCCATCCTGAGATCCACGATCGCATCTGCGCCATCGCCGACGGCCCCTCCACCGCGCTCGCACACCATCTCGAGGTCGAACGGACGCTCACGTTCGGTGATCGCGCCTCGGAGTCCCGTATCACCCTCGCCCAATTTGCGCAGATTCTCGAGTTTGTCAGCCGAACGACCACGTTGATCTGCGACGGGGGGGACTGTAGATTCCAGTCGCGCTCGTTCGCGTTTACGTGTTTGGCTGCGTTGGCGCCGACTTTGCCGCCTCGGAAGGG
>JBBPNE010000325.1:0-27074 GCA_038090735.1 Xerocomellus amylosporus | reverse complement strand
TGGTGTTTGATTTTGAGCCTCGTCTGTGTCGGTTTCATTATCAGAATTGAACATGGTGTGGGAGGGTACGTGGGGCGCAGCAAATGGGTCGACCTCATCATCAAACAGATTGTTGTCGTTGTCGATATTGTAGTCGTCAGACATGTGGTTTTGTCAGTAACATATCAGCCAAATATCAACGCACAAATATAAAAATAAATATTTAATGAGGGTCTGAAGGCTTAGTAATGCGAGTGACACGACCCAAGAGCTGCCGGGTAAAAGTCCCCAGACGTTATAGGAAACACTTGCTTCCCGCGTTCATCCGAATTTCCTATAACGGCTCGAAACTACCCGAGTGTCCTAAAACGGATGGTGTCGAGACTAATTGGAACATATCCGCCAAATGCGGTACTATGATCCCGGGCCCATCTCTGGGAGATGTGGTTTACACACTCGCACGATGCTATATAAGTGCAATGAACATAACAAACTCAATGTGAGCGTCCGACCGGGTTAACTGTTTAGTCACCCATAAAGATAACGGGACTCCGCCATCAGTGGCGTGACGCTTACGCGTCTCAACCTGGCAGTGAGGTTGTCTCGACAAGTTCTCATCTCTTTCGTCCAACAACTTAATAAATTGTACACCGACAGAATGACTGAAACGCTACGTGTTACACAGAGGACCTTTCCTGTCAGGCGTGGTTAGCACACGCTGTGTGACGGCGCGTGTCTGAATGACGAACATGATATACAACTTTGGCGGATTACTTTCTTCCGCTTCCACCGTGGGCATGATCGTTGTGATCGCCATGGTGTTCACGTTGTTCACCATGATGTTCACGGCGATCTGCGGTACTCTGAGCACGCGCTTTGAAGTCGGTATTGGTGCCGGTCCGATCCTGGTTCCAGTCAACGACCATGAATCCTTCTCACCAACACAGTACTCACAGAATGGGACTGGATGCGTGCCGCAGCCTCCTTATCCATGTGACGAATCTTGCGGTCGGGCATGGATATGATAGTATTGAGTGTGGTGGTTGGTGGGAGGATGGGTGCAGGACGAGAGGGAGGAATGAAGGATTTTATATCGTGCAGTCGGACATCGCCGACATTTCCTGTGATCAAGCGCCGAAGATAAGAAGTCTCGTGGTCCAGGGTCGGCTGTGGGACACCGCAAAGAATGGTTTAAGGTTGTCATACTGCTGCTTCTGGAATCTGGGGTCGCACATCGCATAAAGTACCAACAACCATGACTGAAATATGGGTACATCTTCTTAACACAGTTGTAGTCAGTCTCGTATTAAATAATACAATCACCTACAGCTGCTGGTCATTGGAACATAGCCACCAAACGTGGTATGATCCCCATCTCTGGGAGATGTGGTTTGTGCGCTCTCAATGCGCACGGTGCTAAGTGCAATGAACACAACAAACGCGATCTGAGCATCCGACCGAGTCAACTGTTTTAGTCACCCTTAAAGATCACAGGGACTTTTTTTTTGATCATGTATCATGGGCAGGCGTGACGCATAAGTTTCTCAGCCAGGCAATGAGGTTGTCGCCAAGTTCTCATTTCTTTCGTCCAACAACTTAATAAATTGTACACCAACAGAATAACTGAAACGCTACGTGGTACACGGAGGATCTTTCCTGTCAGGCGTGGTTAGCACACACACTGCGACGACGCGTGTCTGAATGACGAACATGACATACAACTTTGGCGGATTACCTGCGCCCGCCTTCACCATGGCCACGATCGTTGCCGTGATCGCCACGGTGTTCACCACGGTGTTCACCACGATGTTCACCTCGATGTTCACCATGGTGTTCGCCTCCACCGCCTTCACGATGTTGACAATGTTCACCGTGTTCATGGCGCTCGGCATTGCCAGCCTGGTCCTAGTCAACGACCACGAACCCATCTGACCAATACAGTACTCACTCCATGCTCACGGGGGTTGTGGTCGGGCATTGGTATGATGTGATTGAGTGTGGTGGTTGGTAGGAGGATAGGTGCAGGACGAGAAGGAGGAATGCAGGATTTTATACCGTGCAGTCGGACATCGCCGACGTATGACGTGCTTTCCTGTGATCAAGCGCAGGAGATAAGAAGTCTCGTGGTCAAGGGTCGGCTATAGGACAAAGTCAGCAGACCTCCCTATACAGCTAGCTGCAAAACGCTAGATCAGATTTTTGCTTCTTCGACTTGGACTTTCTGTTGTAGGTGGCGCTGAACCAAATAAAGCTAACCCAAATGTAGCTTGCATCTTGAGATTTCGACCACCAATAGTGGGCTAGGGGCGGTAAAGCCCTGTAAAGTCCCAGACAGTGCTTATCGCTGACCGCGGCGCAGTTGGCTGTACGCTTGTCACCATCGCTCTCCAGGTGGGCGTAAGTAGCCTCGTAGGGTTAGTCTCCATTTCGAACGTCGTTTTGTTTGTTCTGCTCCACGTATAAACAAAAATTCAAAGTCCAAAGTTGGAAAATCCGGCCTAGAGTTTCGCAGCTAGCTGTAAGAGACGAACCCAGATCAAATATTGGACGTACAGATATAATCGATTTCAAAAATCTGTGCGGACCGTGCATCTCGCACTGCCCGGCGGGGATCCATGTTGGAGTGTGATTCGAACGGAAGTTATTACTGTCGTGGCGTGGACCCAGGCCTCCGAGTTGTCGGTGTCAGTGTCCTAGGCGATAATAAAGACAAGCACTGACAGAGATGGGGTACCTTAGTCAGCATCTGAAGGAACGTTCATTGCGCAGCTGGCGGCGACAAGTATGTCTACATCCTGCTCTAATGCCTCCGACCTGTTTTGTCCACCCTCTGCGAACGAAATAAAGGGTTGTAGGGATCCGATAAGTATTCATGCTAATCTTTGGCGTCGGGTAATGGAAAGGTGTCGTACCCTCTACGCTTTCTCTCGCCGCCGATCAACATGCTCATCTCGACCCTTGCCCCACTTCATGCACATGCCTCGTGCCCTCTGGAGGCTGTGTAGGCCTGTCTTGGCGATCACATGTCCGCAGGGTCCGCCGACGGTGTTGGCTCTCTCAACCCGGGGCTCCGATAAAGCCAAGCCTAGGCAAACTTGTTGGCTTTGGGATTCCTGGAAGGAATCCAGGCCAAGGCTTCCTGAGGCTTGGCCGAAACCAGGGTTTCCAAGCCAAACAGAGCCAGAAGGCATCACTAGTACTATTATCCACACCACATGACCAGGCGGCCCTGTGGCCCATGTCCATACGGCGCCCAGGAGTCGAGTACAGCGATGTCGATTACATCGCTAATTTATCTGATACCGATGTATAACGTATTCCGGACGACGGAGGTGCAACTGGGTTTCACTTTACTACCTGTTCTTTCGATTTTGGATTGCATAAAAAGTCGTGGTGTGACGGAACGGGAAGGTCTTCGGGCTATGGAGTCTTCGGGCAGCTGATGATCGGATGAGCCTGATTAATTTAAACGTGCGTCGGGTCTCTGGCCAAAGGACTATTGATCCTCAAATCAAAACGAACAAGCGGGGATAACGATCAACTCGATATAGCCCAGTGATAGGCGTGTCATCGATACAGCGTAAAGCCACGACTCTTGCACCAAAACTGCCCAGTAGCCCGAATCTCGCGCACTGGACCGTCGCTAGGGACTGACTCGGGCACGTTCATCGTGATTCTTTGAGTAGGTGAGATTACCTGTCCAGGGGGAAACCCTCTTATGCCCGCACTAGAGTCGTGTAGGGGAGTGCGGCACTCCATGGACCCGTTCATCTTTCCATGGCTATGATCTATCATCACAGTATAACGGATGGAGTTCAAATGAAGATGTCTCTTGTAACTCCTAGTCATTGAGCCAGGTCATGATCAAGGTCATGATGGCAATTTAACGGAAAGACAAAGCAGTGGATCAAGAACACAACACTGTTCCGTCGCGCCGAATCACAACCGTTGACCTACTTTGATCATCGCGTGTCATAGAATGATTGTCACGGCGGTAGGCCGAGGGTCGCAAAGACTTGGCGTGGAACCCATCCTTGATGGGCAACATCGGGGTACCATCGTGCCACCGTTGGACCAGCTTCGCTATTTGCGTTCTTTTAGCCCCCAATCCCCGCGGTGTGATGGGGGTGTCGGCGGGAGAGCCTGACGAGTGCCAAACGAAAACAAACGCCACGGTCTTCCCCTGAAGCCGTGTAATACATGAAGCACGCTTGTTGGCACGCGCGCTGACACAGCTGGTAACGACCCGGTCGTCGAAGTGTCGCTCACGATACCTGCGTTGTTTCCACCAACTTTCCAATACGAGCGCAGCGCTTTGCTCCCCATCGAGCGATACGCTGACGGTCAACCGCTCAGCCAATGCTCCCTGCAGAAATACTGGGTATTATCACCAGACGATGCAGACGCACAGTAGTTGCCGTGATCATGCTGATACACGGCTAAGTGAGAGAGAATAAGACCGAGGGTGATAGCCTGTGAACTTATCTGCAGAGACAGTATGACGTTGTCGCTTAACGATTTCGACCTAGCAAGAAAGGAAATCAAGGGTCGTTCCTGCGCTAGAACAGAGTTGCGGCCTCAGGCTGATCGTATCTCGCTTCTGTTTGTAGATCGTGAAGCTCGGGGATGCCTTGATGTATAGCCGTTCGCTTGTCTTCAGTGTGTCGTCATTGGAAGACATACGTACAAACGGGATGGATGTGCACGCGCTCGTCATTCGCGACCTTGCTGCACAGGATAGATGGGCCACGACATGTGTCGACAATCAGCAGTCCTTTGGTCTGAGCAATGAGAACGGCGAGCAGATAGAGCGAAAGAGTTAGATCTGAGAAGGATTCGATCACCATCGAAACCTTCCCGCGAAGCGACCGTAACAACCTCCAAATCAGATTCGAGTTCCTTGTCATCTCTGGACCCTTTTTCTTTTCCTTGTTGGTCCGGAACCCGTTCCATCGGCGTTCCTGTCAGCTGGTGGAGAGTTGGCGGGAGATGATATTATACTACCGTACATATCCACCTGATAACACGACACTGAATTGCTTTCGCGGGATCGTCGGAACGCCGCGCGTGCGTGTGTCACTGTCGGCTCGGCCCAGGTGAGATGACGCGAGGATTGCAGCGTCTGTCACCCGGGCACGAAGTGGGCGGCCGACTGCAATGAAACGCGCCAAGCAAGCTTCACCGCGTGAGGAGACAATTATCTGTGTAGAGAAACCCTGCGCAGCCTGAGATGAATACGGATCCCCACATAAAAGTAAAAAAGAAATAAAAACACAGACACCGTTGACGACTGGCGCGCGCCCCGCTATCTATCGCAGTCAGATGAGCACCCTATCAGATCATCATCACCAGATGACCTGTTTCATGAAACGTGTTCAGGACACATGAGCGTCCTTCTTTGGGCATTCCAGGGCGCGCCTCGTATGATCAGAACGACTGTGATCTCAAAGTATTAGGTTTGGCTGAGGGAGACTGGGGCCCACCTCACTGCACGGTGCGTGTGTGATATCAGTCCGAGCGTTCCAATGATGCCATACACGCAAGAGTTGTGTAAGGCTATCGCGTACACGCGAGGTACATCGCGAACGTGAACGTGAACATGAGCGGGAGAAGACCAGGACAGGTGACCCATCAATGCATCATGGGGCATGCCAGACTCAGTGGGCCACGTCAGGTGAACATAAGTAGTTGACCAGGTGATAGCGACAAAAAAAAAGGGGCGATGCCTCGAACGAGGATAAAGATGGCGCACTGGGGTGTGTTTGCACTTTTTTTCTCCTTCCCGTCCCTTCAAATTGTACTGAGTCACTCGGTTCAACCGTCTTCCTCTTTTTTTTCGAACCTTCAAATTTCTGTGATGATGGGCCTTCTCAGATCGAACGACGCCTACCGTACGACATGACGGATTTGGGGACGACGCGCCCACTGTGTCAATGCTCGCTTGCAGTCGAGACGAACGAGGTCCTCAATGTCCATCACACAATCCGGCTCACGTCCTCAAACTCGCTGCCCTCATGGGAACCAAGGCAGTTCAAACATTCCAATTTGAAGTCGACACGCCTTGATGATCAAGGAGCTCCAGGACGAATTCGGGTGAGTTCCACGCTGTTTGAACTTTGCTCCGCCCGAGGAGGATACTTGGATACCACGTGGACCCGCCGCCGCCCCCCTCCGAGGACATGACACAAATGAAGTATGTGCGCCGTGTCGCTGGTGCACATATGCGACACGTCGGTTTCTGTCGTCGCTGTCAACGACGTCGTTCAACCCCACACACAAAAGCTGTCGGTGTCCAAAACAAATCAAGGGATGCCATTTACGAAATTTCTCTTTCTCAACCCCCGCAGTGTCTGGGGGTCTGCCCGCCAATGTTCCGAACTTGACGGTGCACGGCTGTCACTTACTACACTTGCTGCGGTGCCGCCCTACCGTATCTGCTTGGACCCACTTTTTTGCGGAGCCTGGCGTTCCATCGCACGTCTCAGTTCGCATTCGGCGGGTCGGAACGAACTGGGCCGCCCCTCCCCATTAGCAATGCCCTTGCTCATGCTCATGGTGACCTTTTTTTCTCCGGATGTACATCGCTTTTTCCATGCCTCCGAATCTGTCAAACGCCGCATTAACAGAGGTGTGCGCATGGCGACCGGAAGCCAGTTACCGAAGGAAGCTCGCTCGAATAAATGAACCCGCAGCATGCACCGATAACGATATTGTTTTTCTATAGGTTATAGGACGTCGTCATGTATGTAAACGACACGCAAGCGAGTGGGAAGGAGCTGTCGGTGGCAAGCACGAACGTGCCCGCCGGACTGGGTGAGATTGCGTATTCCACACACCAATCATTTCCCAGAGTCCGGATATGGAGAGCCTACGCCCTGTCTGTCTTCTCAAATCTTGTTCAAATCTCCACTTGCAATGATGTTCCGGGACAACTCCAAGATTCTCAAGATCTCGCTGGCGAAATGAGAACGCCGTGGTAGAATTGCGTTGGGTTGGGTACGTGTGGCTAACGATCGCTATCCTCTATCGATTTTATTCTGTATGCTGCATTCGATGTATGTTGATCGATCCAAGCGCAAAAAAAAGCATCGTCATCGTCCGCGGTCATCTATCCAATGGCATCACATTCATCCCATCAATTTACCATCATATCATACTAATCTTTACCATCACAGTCCTTATCTCGGTCCATTCAGAACGTGCCTTCATTTGGTAATTTGGAACCATGTTGTCTCCGCCTCCTGCTCTCACGATCACGAACCAATCACGAGCGAGATCGATTAAACCTTGGTTGAAGGCGCATCCAAAGACTACAACGGGCGTAGATGTTCATCGATCCATGTCCCTCGCCCAAAATGGCAAGTCTGAAGCGAGGTTCCGTATCCCTGGAAGGCGGTGACGCTTCGTCTCGTTCACACGTCCACTGATCCATATCCCCTGAGCTGGCCTTGTCTATGTCGTATCAGGCATGCTTATCCTTAATTTTCTCCCTCCGTATCACAAGCAAGCCCTCGATCCGTCTCTCTAGCACGCATACGATTGCAACACTGCCATTTTCAACTCGTGCCTCATAATTTTACACGGTAAGTACTTGCCTTGCCACCCTCGCTGTGTGGAACGACTTTTTTACGTGTATCCATCAGGGGTTCGACCCGGAGCACGTTTGACAGCTCGGATCTGTTCCATCCTATTGGCATCTCGTCGAACGTTCTCTCCTCTCCTCTCTTGCACATGTATCCTCTATATCCATATCCGTATGGACGTATTCCCTCCACTCATCACCGATGATCACGACGGCGGCGGTAGCACGACGATATCATGAACCCAGAACCCCAAACCGTGACGTCAACAAGAGGGAGAAAACCATACCGATAAGGACTAGTGGCGACCCCATCCCCACCTCTCTACGCGAAACACCATCCAATTTCAAAATCATGACGACGATGACGATGACAGTAATCTGGACAACGCACTGGCAGTGTCGGTGAAGTGAATCAACGCCGATACGCACGACGTCGCACCGTGACTGAGTGTGTACCTCTTACCCCATCCGTCCACCACCCTGAACCGCGTTCCCCACCCTTGGGGCGAAACTGGAGGTCCCCCAAACTTTCCGTTTGGTCGGTTTAGGTTACGTCAGCGCTGACAGTCGTCAATGTCAAGATCGATTTGACAATATGACGTTGATCGGGTTCGTCGTTTCAACTTGTGCTCGACGTTTTGCAGCGGCGGTCTCGCACGTGGGTAGGACATGTCCGCAGTATAATACATGATGAGTTTCAATGACCGTGTCTGTCGATCGATATGATCGGTGTGGGAGGTTCCCCCATCCTGGAGGTGTGACAAGGGGATTTGGAACAAAGGTACAAGAGGGGAAAGATGGGGAAAGTGTCGGCGCACGGCCCGAAATGGATAGAGGTTCGACGTATGGAGGCAGCGGGCGTGTTGCCAGTGCTAACCAGATGGCGCAAGTACATAGTGACTCGCTGGGACAATGTGGAGACCGATGGCGATGGCGATTGTTATGATTGGGGAAGGGGTTCGAAGTACATATACTGTGCGCATTGTGTTGGGCGTCGAGCACTATGGTCCCATGTATGTAATCATGTACATACCGCAAATATACACAGTGCGACAGCCGTGGCAGGACATTTATGAGGCCCACCCTGGCGTAACGACAGGTACATTGATCGTGTATATATTGCACGACGTCATTCAATATTCAAATATTCAATGTTCAAACGTTCGTGGATGTATGGCGCCTCTGCACCAACCAGAGGTTTGGACCCACAGACCCTGAATCGGAAGTACTTTTCTCTATCTCGACCGTGCAGTAAACAATGTTTTCGCGTTACATTTCCTGGCGCACAACCCAAGTTTACCCCTGGGAATCCCGTACGGCGAGCCGGAATGGCGCAACCCCGTCGGCGCCTCACTCTTTCGTTTCGTTTCGTTCTAGTTTTAGAATCAAAGTTTCGAGCGTGCAGATCCGTCATCTGGCGGGCGGGAGCGACCGTAACAGCCGCTTCGAGTACCTTGTTGCATGGCGTGATCGTTGTATCTATATCTCAGACTTGCACAGGGTCGAGAGTGTCGAGCTTGCCGGAAACGCTTGTCCTGTTATGCCGTTGCCTATGATACGGATGACGGGGACGGGATCGTTTCGCAACGTCCTTGAAGTTGATCCCCCTTATCTAGGACCGAGGAGCGATCGTGGGCTCTCACACCTATCATGGGAGAGGCGGTTCTCCCGGGCCGGGGACCCGTGCAAACGGGAGATGGGCGCGTCGTAATGCAGACTGCGTCCTTCCATTCTTCCATCGATTCCTGAATCGTGCGCCCTGCGTAACGAGTCTGTCGGATATGAACGATGCAGATGTATGTCTTGTTCCACAGAGTTGGCGCGATGGTATTGGCCCGCGGATATGATATGGCGTCGAAGCAAGCGGGGGGAAGGAGGCAAGTGTGAGGAATCAGGATGGGGCGCAGGACGTGGCGGTGCGTTTTCGACTGGACGGTTGTTAGGTTGCGAATTAGCTCGGGACTGAGACGAGTCCTCCGGTCGGGGCCTGACTGTGGATCGCAGGATCAGACGCACGTACGGTTCCGTTGCCTTCGCGTCCCAGATCTGAGTGACACTGCGTTGGGCGG
This sequence comes from Xerocomellus amylosporus, assembly GCA_038090735.1. NCBI lineage: Eukaryota > Fungi > Basidiomycota > Agaricomycetes > Boletales > Boletaceae > Xerocomellus > Xerocomellus amylosporus. The sequence goes on along the minus strand of JBBPNE010000325.1, from coordinate 17,444 downwards.
CAACCGGCTGTTCCGTTTACCCGCTCGCCACCGAAGCAAGGTGAATGGAACGCCGGTGACCTGTTTTATTTCCGGGACATGGGTTTGCGGCGTGAAAACTGGCTTATCAGGAGTGTATGGAGTTGGATTCTAGGTTTGCCTCTTCGTTGGCCGAGTTCACACAGGTTACCGTTGTGGTTACTTAGTGACAACGTTCTTGGGTAAACGTTCTTGGGCAGACGTGTGTGCCAGACAAGCATCGCCCACGCCTGTCGAACGAGCGGGAATTGGTTTGCCGCGGATTTGATGTTTACGTGTGGCGTTCGGACACTCGTCGGTGCGCAGACTGGGGAATCACGAAGCGCACTGTTGTACCGAAATCGGGACGGAGCTCCCTATGTACAAATGTGGTGCATGATCGAACAAAGCGGAAAGGAACATTGTTTCGCGGATGCTCATCAGGACGTTGGCGTGCAGCGATGTGATGCAAATGAGACGATGGCGTTGGACGGTGGAGTGCTGCGCGGTGTGGTATTAGAGTTTTGGAGAGTGGCAGAGGGAGTGGGAGGATCCGCGGGAGGAGAGTTGTCGAATTCGATTTGTCCGAGGTCGGGCCCGGAACGAAAATAGAATGTGGGGAAATAAACAACAGTAAATAGATAACGGGCAGGGTGCCTGGATTCCCATAGCCGGACCGAGACCCCGAAAGATATTTGGGCGAGTACTTGTTGAGCTTTTCTTTTCTTCGTTTTTGCTAACCCGATGGCATATCCTCCGCTCGTCAGACAGGATGGCTTCCAGCTGCCATCCCCCGCACACACTGCGTCCCCAAAATCCGCCCCCGACGACGACCGCGACGACCAGCTCTTCATGCCCCACAACATCGGCTTCCTCCCTGAGCCGTTCCGCAAATTCCCCGCCCAGACCCACGCGCACCACCCCCAGCAGCCGATCGACTTTGCAGACGAACTCGCCAACCTCATCGAGACCCCCCACGTCCCCTCCCACGAGCGATCGACCCACTCGCGCTCCCCCAACGACGACACCTACAGACACAACATATTCGACATCTCCGCGCCTACCCCACAGCAGCAGCAGCACCATCAGGACATCTACCAGCACGACTATGCCCACTTCAGCTCCGCCATCCCCGCCCTCAGCTCCCCCATGCGCTATGAGCCACAGCCAGATCCCTCCGCTGGATTCCAGTATCGCCACTCGCCCTCTCCCACCCATCGCTCCCGCTCGCGGTCCCGCCCTCCCTCCGTCGGTCCGGCGAGATCCGTCCGCCGCGATCGGCGTGCCAACTCCATCTCCTCGCATGTATCCAGCACCAGTCCCCCGCCCCGCCCCCACCCCCACGCCATCGTCATCCCTGGCCGCGGAAACCCCATGGGCGGCTTCTTTGTCCCAAACGGCACCAGCGCTCCCCCAGACTACAACCTCCCCACCCCCGATTCCCTCTCCCACTCCTTTGGCCTCCAGCACTCCCACTCCCACTCCCACTCCCAGTACCCCTACCCCGCACAGACCCCGTCCTCCCCGTACTATGCTTACCCCTCCGTCAACCGTGCCAGCACCCCCAGCATGGGCATATCCCCCACCGACGTCGAGACCCTCAACAATATATCCATCAACGGCATCGCCGCACACCATCTCGCCTCCTCCCTCCCCGCCCCCCACGTCAACGGCCTCTCCAAACCCGCCGCATCCGCCTCGACGACCAAACATCCCGATCCCGACGCCCACCTCTCCGAAAAACGCCGCCGCCGTCGCGAATCGCACAATGCCGTCGAGCGCCGTAGGCGCGACAACATCAACGAGCGCATCGGCGAGCTGGCCGGTCTTATTCCCGGCGTCCTCTTCGAGTGCGATGGTCCACTCGTCGTGCCGGGTTCCACGCCACCGGCAGGATCGGCACTCGGACCGAACCTCACCGACGACTTGTTTACGGTTGGCATCCTGGGCGACGCTGGTGCGTGACTGCGATTTGCTGCCTTGCAATACGTTTACTGATTCTGGTGGATAGGGATGCACGTCTTGCCAGCAGAAGACGGATTACCTGATTTACCAGAAGAGGGTTCGATGGTGAAAAAGGATCCGAGCGAAGAAGGCGAGGGGTTGGCGCCGACATCGCCCACCTCTGCATCCGCCCCCAACGGCAACGGCAATTGTAGTGCTGAGCAAACGACGATCAAGGCCAACAAGGGCATGATTCTACGCAAGGTATGCCCCCGCGCTACTACGCATACATCGTGTTGCTGACACGCTCAACAGTCGGTCGACTACATTCGATACCTCCAACAGCTCGTGTCGGTGCAGGCTTCGAGGGGACGAGACTTGGAGGAGCATAATCGGGTGTTGGAGAGAGAGTTGGCGGTGCTGAGGGGCGACGTTGCACCTTCGTCTGCATCGTCTACCTCGTCCTCTTCGCCGTCGGTGGCGTCCTCGGTGGGTTTGTCCATGTCCTCGTCAGGCGCGTCGGCGTCTTCGAAGCCGTCTTCGATGTCGGAATCAAACGGGGGTCTGGATCGGTGCGGAGAGGATTTGGAGATGGAGGACGGCAGCATAGAGTCGGAGGCGGGGGAACGCTCGAGAGGGGAGGGTGTGAGCCAATTGCGCGGAAGACGACCTGGGCGTGCGCGGGACAAGGCGCAGACGCACACAATCGGACTCGGACTCGGGGAGGAGCATATGGAGATCTAAACTCCGACGGCGCCTCGTCTTTGCGTTTCACCTTTTCGTCCAAAAATCCGTCCTTGCATCTCAGGTTGTCCGACGTGATTTCGAAGCGACACTCAATCAACTACCCATCGACCATCTAGCCGATCTATGCGTTTATTCCGCCACCTCCACGAACACGAACGCGCACCCCGAAAGCCGACGCCACATTGCCTATCCTCTTCCTTCTCACTCTTTTGCCGTTCACCTGAAAATGTACCACCACCCACCATTCGCGTCTTATCTCTAACTCTTTTGATCGATCGATTGTCTCATTTCTTCACACTAATCTAATCTCTGTTTCTCCATGTCGTCTATTTTCATTTCTTCCTGCATGTCATTTGGTGGTGGCTATGTTGTACGATGCGTTGCATTCACGAGGGAGGGAGGAATATGATATGACCATTTATCTTTTTTTTTGCTTTTGGAGTCTTTGAAGTTGCGTCCACGTTTTGATCCATGCAATAATATATAGCAAGCAAGGTTGCGAGAGAGGAAATTTAAACACATACGTATACGCTTTGTATGGTATAGTTAGTTATACGTATTTTTTTTCTGTCATGGGTGCGTGGATGTGACTTGGATGTGATTATATCGAGCGTTGTTCGAGGGTGGTTTGGTTGGGTGTGGGTGCCGTGGTCCGGCGAGTACCCCAAGCGGTGATTAATTGATTTTACTATTGAGTGCGGTGGTGGGGACGGGGAAGAAAAGGGGAACTGTGATATTGGTGATAGATGGTGACTCGGTACCTTTTCCTTGCAAAAGAGTCGACCGACTTCCGGGCGTTTCGACAGCACATGAATCAGAATGCGTTGATCCGTGCTCCTCGAGGCACCTTGCTCTTATTTGGGAGCGTTCTCCCGTCTCGGGCAAGATCCGACGCGGGGTACGGTGCACCAACAGTACGACTGGTCGCCAGAACCCTCCCCCTCCGCCGGGGTCTAAACGTGTCATCTCGAGAGTCGTTGACAGAACGAGGGAAGAATGTGGAAGAGACCCAGAGTAGCCGGGGGTCCGAATGGAGGCCATGTGCCTACTAGCATACGTGTGCAAAGGGGCCAGAGGGGCGAGGTCGAGGCATCGTGTGCGAACCGACGAGTTCGCCGCGACGACACAGCAATGTGCATGACCATATTAGTACGCACTCGAACCACCACCTCCGTGTGACTGCTTTCGACGACCATGCTCACTACCACCGAGTGCGAGGTCCCGTCCCCCATCCAGTTCGTCGGTACACGCGACATGCGGAGGGTGGGTGCTTCGTGCAAAGCAAAAGGCCCAGATACAGAACCCGGGCCGGCAGCCTGAGAAGTGGGGGACTTCCCCGTCATCCGAAAACAGAACGCCCCCGTGTGAGCTGGTGGAACGAGAATGGACTGTCGTGGACAAAGAGTTTCATCGCGGACACGGACACGCCATGTACTTACGGACCAGGCACGGGGCCTTTGGCACCGAAAACACCCGTCCGATTTGCGAGAGGGGGAATCACGGCCCGACGTACCGAACGCCCCGCGACGAAGATTGCCCAAACGGTTTAATCAAGTCAAGTTCGCGCAGACGGCTTCCACATACGGCTATACAGTCATCGAGCGAGGGCGCGACGACCGGATCAACCACCTCATCGGTGTAGCCCTCCTTGCCCTGGCTACTCGTCCAGGTGGTCCCGATTGGGAAAAAAAGGTATGGAGGGACGAGGCTGACGCCACACCACATCGTCTCACGGCCATTGCCAGTTCACCGGTGTGATCAGAGCACATGGGTTGCCTTTGACGACGGAAAAGCAAGCGCAAACGAGCGATAGTGATAGTCTGGACGAAAACGAAACAGAGACGTGGTCTAACTCTCTATATCTCCCCCATGCGATACATACGAAGGTATCCGGACATCGTATTCCCCCTGTTCTTCCGCTGGAAGGTGTACCAAGTAAGATCAGTCTTGGGGCCGATGACAAGGACGTAAAGTTACGACGTACGTGTAACATGCCAAAAGTATACGACAAGGCCCGACATGACCAAGGCGAACGCAGGAAAGTATAACCAGTATGGGGAATAGTGCTGTCGAAGAAGAGCGGCGTTAGAGACACTCGGGCAGCCTGGAGTGCTGGAACGGTACACACAAAGAAGAAGAGTCCTTGTTTGTATATGGTTAGTATCGGTTGGCCAAAGGTGAGTGAGGCGTCATACCAAAGATGAGTCCATAAAAGTCGCTGGTGAGTAAGGACATGTTAAGGTAGGATGATGACGCTGTGCGGAACAACAACGGCGCCAGGGAGAAGAACACGAACAAGGCTGTCGCCACGTCAGTTTCCGTAATCCCTCACGCGCAAGACAGGGGTTACATGAGGTATTTATGAGCAGAAGTCCAACTACAATCGGATCAGTGTGGTGCAACGCAAAGTTTGGATCCACCCACTCGTCCCACTGTCCCACGGAGCAAGCGCTACCAAATCTCGTTCCAAAACGAATGCTTGGATGCCGCTCACGAGGGTTCCCCACATGCCGAGTTGTCCGACGACCTGGAGTTCATGCATTCAGGACCACAGAAATACTGAATAACATACGCACCTCGTAGAGCGGCGAGTGTCTCACAAAGTACTCTTCTGTCGCGTTCGCTGTGCTATGGGTGAGTCTACCTGGCTCGTGATATTCATCCGAGGACGCACAAATACCAAAGATCGTGGCAGCCACGACCATCAAGGCGTCTCCTATCCCACGGCGCTCGGCATGTCCATCTTTACCAGTGGCCAAGTCGGACACGACGAGTAGACAAAGACCCCCGATGGAGATTACGACGCCCTGGAGAATGAGTCGACACGAAACATCGCCAAGCAAAGCAGACCGAAACCTACCAATACTTGCGTCCAGTGGTACTTTGTTCTCATATATATCCAACTAGAAAACAGGCACACCGGAATAGACCATCTGTAATAGAAGTTGGCACCAAAACACGATCATAGGCAAGTATCTCACGCGTCTAGCAACATACACGACAAAAGGTCGGTATAGCCATATGCCTTTTTGCCAATAGAAGTGTCAAGTTTCGGATGATGGAGACGTGCTAGCTGTGCGTCACTCACCTTAACAGCAAGATAGTTTCCTTGCGCATCACCAAACGATAAGAGAAAATCTGGAACGGGAAGTGTTGAGGAAAAAAAGAAGCAAGCCCTATATTTAGACCACCCACATTTCCATCCATCCCGCATTACGAACTTTGCCCAACCTCTAAGTCCATCTAGAGAGGTGAGTGAATGAACAGTAGTTTGGAGGTCGGCACTCACATCTATGGATAGTATAAGGTGTATATACAATAAAGATGGAGAGATAACTATGACCAGAAAAATATATAACGACACGCATGATCGCAGAAGACGTGCAGCTTACGGGAAGAACGTCTGCGTACTGGGCAAGATCCAATGTCGTTCAACCAACTCGCTCGTCGTGATGGACGAACATGTGATGGCAAAACTCAACAGTTGCCCGCCGAGAATGGCATACGTAAAAGACGGTGTCCAGAGACTGAGGAAACGTGTATATAGACTTTTGACAAGCGCCGTTAGAGAGTCAAAAGCGATCGAAGGGCGAGTATGCTTCGTCGAGGGGAAAGCATGATCGAGGGGCGAAGAAATACCAGCTTCGTCTGGGTCTTTGATTTCGGAAGGTGATTCGGCGGGCATGGCGAGGAGTTGGTATTCATCCTGTAATGGATCCGGTCGACGAGATTGAGTTTGCGGAACGAGCCACTGTTTCCATCGAGCGATAGCAGTTGCTTTATTTGAAGAGGCCGAGTGATTGACATGAGATGCGTTTTGAAAACAACGATGTAAAGCAACCCACGTGTTCGTTCGACGATATTGTCCATGAAAGACGTTCTCACCTGAGAAGCACGAGGCTCCTCGGTTCAGGCAAAAATGACGATTCTGGAACCCCTGGGGATGGGGGTAGTGCTTCGGGTCTTCACGCGACGCGTAGTCACAATACTCGCTTGTGAGCTCAAGTCGATGGGAATTTCCTGGGCAGGCGGGACTAAATTTGACCCAAAGCAAGAAAGTGAAATCAGCCAATACACGACTGGATACTGAGAAACACAGACACCGTGAATTAGTGTTCGAGGTCTGGTAATTGGAGGAAGTTAAACAACTTGGAAAAGTCTCCAGCTGAGAGTCCACTTTAGATCTAAACAGAACAGCGAGTCAGCAAGGATGAGCTGGACTGTGAACCTCTGGTTATCAGAAGTGCCTTGGACGTAGTTCGAAGCAAAGGATTTACCTGCTTCGAAATGGCGAGCTCTAAAGACAGGCTCAAACATTATCAAATAGACGCGTCGCGTGTCCCTTTCCTAATCCTGCCATTACCGGTCGCGCACACTCAACGTTGGAGAACGCAGAGACCGGCTTGTTGACCACAAGGGCTGGATGGATGGATATCACTCTGACTACGCTATTTCCGACGACGTGAGCACCCACTCGCTCACACAAACCCGTGCTAATACTCAGATTTGTAACTTCCATCAGATGGAAGCAATCCTCGAGATGTCTCGATTCGAGTATCAAAAAGACTTGGGTATCCCTGAGGCACCCAAAGGATCAGAACAAGCGTCCTATCTTCGCAAACACGAGATGAATACCCGTTTATCCGCTCTCGAGTCTGAGATCAAGGGGGTGGATGAACAGATAGAGCAACTGAAGGTTCTGCGACAAAACCTACTTCGAGAGAAGCAAGAGATGATGCGACAGAATAAGATGGTATCAAGCGCACAGTCCGCCGGAAACACGACCGTCAATGGAAAGGGAAAAGCCAGAGCGAGTGGAACAATCGACTATACCATAGAATTCGACTGGGATCCTCAATTAAAGGGGACGATGAAGAAAGTATTTGGAATCACCAACTTTCGACTCTGCCAACAAGGGTGAGCAGTATGGTCCTCTTTTGATTCTGTACGTCGTTGAAGGGGTCTAGGGTTTGCAATGCCAACATGGACGGTCGCGATGTCGTTTGCGTGATGCCAACAGGTTTGCGGCTCTCTCATCTGTGTTGCGACTCGTCTTGACTTTCATTTTTCGAGAGGCGGTGGCAAATCGTTGACGTATCAGCTCCCAGCCTTACTAATGCCGGGCTGCACGCTGGTCATCTCACCGCTTATTTCGCTGATAACAGACCAGATTCTGCATCTCCAGGAAGCCGGTGGTAAGTCTTTACTCTTTACACGTCGACTGCGTTCACCGTGACTTTATAAGTTAACGCTGTCATGTTGACTGGCGGAACCTCCAAGACACAAGCGAGTGAGATTCAGCAACGGTTGACCACAATGGCATCCTCACGAGCAGGGCCTCAACAAAAGGAGATAAAATTATGCTATGTTACTGTGCGTCTTTCTTTTTCGACCGGATAGACGCCCATGACTACAACTATCTGTAGCCCGAGAAGATCGCGAAAAGTAAGGGCTTTATGTCCCTTCTGCGCAAACTCGTCGAAGGTGGAAAATTAGGCATGTCCTCCATCTACAAAAACGAACTTTTGAGTTGACTGAGACTGTTCAGCTCGTATCGTCATCGACGAGGCCCACTGTGTCTCCCAGCTTGGCCACGATTTCAGGTATGGTCATCCAAGTCTGAAAAAGATTGTGTTCATTGCAAATGCACACTAGGCCTGACTATAAAAAACTTGGTGTCCTACGACAATTCTTCCCGCACGTACCCATCCTCGCCTTATCAGCCACGTGCCCACCGAAGGTCCTTCAAGACATCCTCAAGATCCTCCACATGAAACCAGTTGTAGACGGAAAAGGTACGGGTACAATAAGCATGATTACAATCACGGGACCTACCTGTTCGTCCAGCCGCTCCTCGGGAAGGAACGGTCTTTTTCTCAGCACCGCTGTATAGGAAGAATCTACACTATGTGGTGGTTCCCAAACCCTCGTCTGCAAAAGCAATGATCAAAATCATATCCGAGTACATCTTGCAGAAACACAAGAACGATAGCGGGATTATTTATTGCCTCTCGAAGAAGGTATGTGTCTGACCCGCGTGCTGGCGAGTGCTTTCTAGAATGGACAACAGGACGCGGAGACTGTCGCGACTAGCTTGCAAGAACACAGCAAAGGTCAAATTAGAACCGGCGTCTACCACGCAAACGTAGGCGATGCTCAGAAGGAGGCGCTTCACAAACAATGGAGAGAGGGTTTTGTTCAGGTCGTTTGTGCGACAATCGGTATGTCTTTTTTGCGCAGTTTTATCCCAAATGGTGTGTACACGAATCTCGACAGCGTTTGGACTGGGTATAGATAAAGGAAACGTACGCTTCGTGCTGCATCATACGGTGAGGAGATGTCCATCTTTCCTGTGGTCGTTTGTGTCCTGACGAATATAGATATCTGTGAGTGGTACCTCCGGGTCCGCCAAGTCCTTACTGTTTGCAGTGTCTAAGGTAGAGCTTAATTTCCTAGAAGTCGCTGGATGGTTATTATCAAGAATCTGGGAGAGCTGGAAGAGACGGTGGAGATGCGGACTGTGTTCTCTACTACAGACCCCAAGATGCCACACGCCAGTCAGCCATAACGTGTTCGGACACGGACGGACAGGCAAAGTGTGTGTATCGCCTCGCTTCTTCAACTCCACCTCCCGTGTTCATTGAACTGTCAACATTGCAGTGTATGACATGCTACGCTTCGCACAGGACATGCAGGAATGCCGCAAGATCTTGTTCGCCAAGTATGTCTTCTTCCCTACCCACACGCGCCCAGCGCGTTGAATGTGTTCTAAATGATTCATAACTCCAATTTCAGATACTTCTCGGCATCCACTGATCTTTCCATGGCCTCATGGACGACTGAAGAATCGAGTGCGATGGATAAATGCGGACATTGTGACAATTGCACGCGTCCCGTGGGGACGGTGTTCAACAAAGACGTCACGCTCGAGGCGTGGCAAACTCTCAAGATTGTTCAGGCTGTTGATTCCGAAGGAGGGAGGCAAACGGTCGCCGGATTGAGCGATTTGGCGAGAGGGGCAGGCGGAGGTTCATTTGAAGCTGGGAGTAAGCGGAAGAAGGGCAAGGAAAAGGTTCGCTTGGACTACAGCGCCATCGCTGGAGGAGAAGTCGTGTTAAACAAAGACGTACGTGGTCACTTCTATCTTTTTAATTTCACTTTTTCGGACATGTACTTTATCATGATCATGAGCTGTGCCTCATCTCTTTTCAAACGCCGCTTTTTTACTTCGCCGTTTGTCCTATCCGAAGCTGACGACCATGGGGCGGTGGTTTGGACGTGATCTAGGACCTCGAATTGCTTATCGTGCATTTACTCGTCTCACGATACCTGGGGGAGGCGTTCTCGTCTACCGCATACAGCGTCAACGTGTACATCGTACCAGGCGAACTTGCCCTTCGACTCACGCGATTCACTCGTGCAGATATACTGGCTGGCAAGGGTCCGCGGATCCACTACTCCTTCAAACGGCCGCACCAGCGCAAGTCCTCCTGGACGGATGCGACAGCGGGTAGGAAGAAGAAACAGCCAACACAGACCGATGGTGCAGCTGTGGCCAAAGCTAAACCCGAGGGGGACAATACACGAGTGCCCGGGGTGGCAGGACCGTCCCGGCTGCCGCACCCGCCGGGCAATGCACTGGCGAAAAAACGACCGTATGAAGTCGTCGAGGCTTCAGAAGAGGACGAGGACGAGGAGATAGATGAGCTGGTAGAAGATATCGACGAGGCGCCACCTTCAGATGCGGAACGCAGCGATGAGGATGGGGTTTGGGAGTATTCACTGCGGCCCTTAATAGGGACATCGAAGAAGCGGAAAGTGAGCCCTCCACCCAAGGGCCTTTCGAAGCACGCGAACAAACGGGATTTAGATGATGATGTGATATCATTGTCATCGGATTAGGAGGATTTCTCTTCTTTTAGGCTGAATTAATTAATGTTTCATGATGCCCTTGTACGTTATTCATGTAGTAACACGGCAACGGAAACTAGCAACGGAGGAAAGCATGTACTACATTTGGCACAATACGAACTTATCGATCATCTAGTCGTTCCATGGAGAATAAAATATAGCCGTACTCCCAGTATGCCCGCCGCCCTGAACCAGCAGAGTCGGGACCTGGATACACCCCCCAATCTCAACTTCTATACATATGCATACCCACAAGCAACGAAAATAACCCAGGGATTGGTTTCGACGTTCAAACCTTGTCTAATCCTAGATGTGAGGGCGACGACCCGGAAGAAGAGTGTGGCGTTGGCGTATCTGCAGCCAGGATCTTTCGAGAGGCGGCACTGCGCGCACGTATCCTGGATCCGTAAAAAAACAACACCTATAGTATTACCACCACAAGAACCATGATTACGAATCAGTTTACGCCGTCTATCTGCGCCGATGGCAAAAGCAAGGTGGGGGAAAGAGGGGGAAAGAAAGATGACTTGGACGTACGAATGGCATAGGGGCCATCACGAGGGCGAGAACCGCAAAGAGCGTGAGGGCCCATTTGTATGTCAATGTAGCAAACATTTTTTGGGTGAAGAGCGGGAATACCAAAGCCATCGTGTTCCCTGCGGAAAGACCGATGAGTCCAAACGAGGAGGGGGTTGCAAGCGGCCGAGTGTAGATGACGTACGGAATAAACTCTGCCCGGCTTGGGCAGAAGATGCATATGAATTGTAGCTGGTTAATGTCAATTGAAGGGAGGCAATCCTCGCGAAGTCGAGACGAACGTACCAGTCTGCGAGGTACAGGAATGTCACTTGGATGATAACCATGACCCCGCTCATGAACATCTTCAAGACAGAATGAGGGGAATATTCAAGGGAATAAAGGAAGAATCGCAGCTGACCGACAGTCCGACGATAGGTACCATCCAGTGTATTTTTGGTGATGCCGTCCAAGCAAAGATAAACATGCCAATTGGAAGACACAGCGCGGCAACGCATACAAGATACAGCCGCGCTTCTTGTTGTTTGCGAGAAAAGTGTCTCCTGGTTAAAGTTACCGGTCGTTTTCGGTCATATATGACCCAGAAACCCCCACCTGTAGAGTTTATCTTGATATAGGTTGGCGAAGAACCCAACAGTGGCACCGACGCTTGTGTGATATGAGTGCTGATCCGAATCGGGCAGAGACCTCGACTCACCTCGATGTTATATATACATATCCAGTCTCCTGAACGTTGAAACCATAAATCGTTTGAAACATGGGGGTTATTGCTCTAAAAGTCCAATGAGTCGATACGTCCCTGGATTGTGGGCAGGCCATATACTCCAATAAGCAATAAACCACGCCCCAAGTGAAACCACACCATATCTACAACCAAACACATCAGTCGGAAGACGGAGAATGCGGCGCCAAGAGGAACTCACACTGAAACTTTGTATGATAGGCTCAGTAAGCAAAAAATCTGATATTGATCAACGCTGTGGATCGTCACGGTGCATGTATGACACACATAATGGCCGAGTGCAAGATGTCTTGATAAGGCTCCAGAGGCTCTCCTTATCGATCTCGGCCTTGGCTTTATGTATGTTATTCCCGGTGAGTTTACGTTGGGACCGTGCGATCTGGATAAGGATAATGGAGGAACGCGTTTCGCTCATCACCAGCACCACAATGATGATGAAAAGACACGAAAACCTGTAAAGAGCATGTCGGTGTGCCGATGAAATGAAAAGCAACTGCTCCTTACGCGATATGTATCCATTGGACCCATCGCCAGCCGAGAAAGGAACTAGATATCACACCTCCGATAGCCGAGCCGAGCCCGAGTGAAAATAGCGATGTAAAAGCGAATAACGTCATCGGCAGGCTTCGCCTACGTACCATGAGAATGAAGAGACGCGTGGTCCTGACAGTACTTACTCCTGGGGCTTCCAGATATCCGCGATACTACCCCCAACCAGGGAAGCCCCTGTAGAGCCAAATATTCCTCCCAGAGCGCGACCCGCAAGTACCACTTCGATGTTTGGTGCCCTGCGTGCTAGATATTGTGAACAATGTGGGAGATAACGGGTACAATTCTCACAGTGCAACCATAACCTGGGTGAGGGTGTACATGACTGATGAAAAAATATACACCGGTCTTCTACCAACTTCCTAGAGGAGTGTGAGCAGTGGATCAAAAACATGCAATGAGAGCGGACCTCGCTAAAGGATGAGGTGACCAGCGGAGCAATACCAAAACCCATAGCGTAGAGACCGAGGCCCAGCACTGCTTGTAACTCGGAACAATGTAAATCCCGCACCAAGGATGGTGTACTAATAGAAAATGAGGATGAAGCTGCGACTGAAGGGTACTATGAGGCGCGTCGTGAAACGTAATGAAGACGAGATGAGCAACCTGCCATTCCGGCGAAGTAGCAGGTCGTCAGAGTGATGGCCCATTTTTTGAGGAGACAATAATTCTGAGGATTTCGCTGATCCCCGTCTTCAAATTCGACCTGTCAACGGTGAGCGACGCGCGCTGGTAGAGCATAATGAGAGAGCGTACATAAATGATCGAAGGAGTGGACAATGCTCCTGAGAGCGTACCCTCCGCACTCTTGCTTGACATCACGTCGTAACAAAGTGGCACACAGAGGATGTTAGGAGAACTGCAAGAGGCCACACCTGAGTAGTAATGAGCCCCAGAGCACTTCCGCGCTGTATAAATAGGGACGTGGTCACGACCCCCATGACCCGATCGGAGAAGCGACCCCAAAAGAGCACGAGTTCATTGGGCAAAACGAGGTGTGGTATGCTGCAGAAGGCTGAAAAACATTTCAGCATTAGACACGCGTGATGCCTATAGACACCCTATCAGGAGAACCAACCGTGGATGTGCGAGATCTGCAAAAGGCTAGAAAGCCGGGAAGGAGCACTTTGAACCGCTGGGAGTGAATGGCGGAAATTGGAATTATTACTGAGCCCAAAGAGCAAGAACGCCCGCGAGATGACACATGTCAAACCCAGCCTTCACGAGGATGCGCGAGTCAAAGCGTAACCATCAGCTCGTTGAGGACACCTTCAGGCTGCCAGGCATATGTGGCTGGAAAAGCTAGCGAGAGAAAATGTCCTCGAGTTCGGAAGGCCGGGACAACGTTCCAGACAGTTTTGCGTTGAAGAAACGATACGTTTTGGCTTCCAGGGCCGATAAGCTCGTCTGCGCGCAAACATGTCTGAGGGCTTACCCTTGGAAATTTGGCGAGGCTGCTCGAGAAGGAAAGCAGCAATTGCCCTCCCTAGTGACTTTTCAGAGAGCTCAGATCGGGGGACACATCAAGCGGTAACGTCAGAAAGTACTCTTCCTGACGGCATGTGGTAGCCTTGTGCAGGAAGATTCAGCCTGGTACTATGATAGTGTACAGACAGTCTGTTACTCGTTGACAACAGACGACTCTTGTCCGGATGAAAAGAGCTTTGATCGACTGCGTGTTTCCAAAATGGGCAAAACCACTAACCCAAAGTTGGGAATAAAAGTTGAATTAAACTGAGCTCCCGCAGCAGCTTTTTCGAACTGCTGATCGGCGGTTAGGGTACGCGCAGGCTCCTCGTTGAGCTGTGCTTACCGCAGCCTGACTTGCTGAGAGTGAAAGTCTGACCCACTCCAGCAGCGATCCATACAAGTGGTATTACTTGAGTAATATAAGCATTATCTCTTCATGAGTCTTTCCTCGCGCTCTCTTCTCCCAGGGTATATCAACTTGAACGAGAGTCGAGAGCACGAGCGGGAACGGAAACGAGAAAGGGGTCACGTTAGACTCGGCTGCACGACACCACAGACTCATCTCAGTACTTGAAGAAGCTCTCGACCGACATGGCTGGATGTCGACTGGCAAAGCTCCCGACACGATGATGGGTCTGCATGGTATTCCTGGCTATTCGTTGCGATGGACATGCCAGGAGGTAGCTCAGAGGTGACCGAGCGTCAATAAACGATGGAGGTTTCGAGTTGGGCGCGATTGCCGCCTCCAGATTTTACGCCGGCTTGAACTTTGAGGGCGTCGAACCGTTGTGAAGGGAATCGGGGAATAGTAGGCGCCCTGGAATACTGTAGCACCCTTGTGGCAGATATTGGGCCGCGGCCGTTCAAATAAGTGGGTAATCAGCATGACGAGAGCACAATTAACTCCGAAGTTCCTGGCCAGCTTAATGTGGGCGGTATCGCAAGGACCATCTTGCACACTCAAGTCACATACTGCGCAGTGTTTGTTGCAGAACTACTACAAAACCATGAAATACTGGAAAATTCCCGACAACACGAGAATTGGTGGTGAGATATCTGCTGACAGAAGTATTATCAATCCGACTCCGCGATTGCATCATTTGTGATCGAACATGGATCATCGAAATCAGTCAGCAGACAGTATTAGTAGAGGTGGGTCGAAGGAAAAATAAAGTATCCTCGCACTGAATCAACCAGTCCCACCACCATGAGCTCAATCACATTGTACACTGCCAAGGTATGGTTGGTACAGTGGAGACCATGCTTGCATTGCTGACCAGCGTACGTCCGGGGTCAGATCTGCCCTTACGCTCATAGGGTGCGTCTGTCGTGAACGTGGTCGCATTGTGTACTCACGAATTAGAATGAAAGGTCGAGATCGCGCTCGCAGAGGCCAAGGCTACGTTCAAAACCTACCAGATCGATTTGCAAAACAAGCCAGAGTGGTATGCTCCCAAGGTTAACCCAGCAAGCAAGGTAGTTTAACGTTCTACCCCGTCAAATGACCGACCTGATCAGCTCCTACACGATATAGGTACCTGCTATCGCGTACGGCGGTCCTGATGTTCCCCCGGAGAATCCATCTCCCGAGTCTGTGAAGCTTGCCGAGTCTCTCATCCTCGTTGAATTCGTCGCGGATCTCTTCCCAGAGGCCAACCTTATCCCAAAGGACCCCGTTCTCCGTGCACAAGCGAGATTCTTCATTGAGGTCGTCAGCTCCAAATTTGTCCCTGCCTTCCAAAAGTTCTTCGGACGTGGGGAGGGATACGAAGACCTCTTGACAGCCGCTGAAGCGATCCAGAACCTATTGCCAGCCTCTGGAAGCTATGCTTTGGGTGACCAGTACACCATTGCAGACATCGCTATCTCGTCGTTCCTCGCTCGATTGAAGGTCGCTTCTACGAACGAAATCGGAAAATTCGCGGTCGGGCAGGGTAGCGAATTCCTCAAAGCGTTGAGTGGTGAGAGGTATGCCAAATTCCACGCCTATGCCGGGCGCCTTTTGGATCGTGAGAGCGTCCGAGCTACCTTCGATGAGGTACGTTCCTGCATTGGGGAGATCACATCAAATTTCAAGCATTGAATGTTCTGGTCACGTAGGAATACGTCAAAGCCGCCTTTGCGAAGCGGTTTGCTCGAGCATAGTGAATGATGGAGCACCCGAGTTGAGGGTGTGGACGTCAATGAGCAAGGACTTTAATTTATAAGGTGGGGGAACTGACTTGTCCTATGTACCATCTGTATGATGATCAGTGCATGAATTCATAATTTTGGAGATACCGTGTTTCTCTGGCTACACTAAAGTCTGGGTTCGAAGATAGCTTGCAGCCGTGCCAAAGAAACTTTCGTAGAGCAGGATTTATACATGTCAATGGGGACCACCGCCTCGTTCCCGTTGCGTGAATTACAATAATAAGACGGCGAACCCTCCGACTCTGGATCTGATCCCTTACGAACGCCGCTGGTAGTGTTCTGCAGAGACCAAACTCCCGAGTTCTTGATTGTTGGCCCGAGGACGAGGGTATGGCCGATCAATTTAGTTTCCTCCCATCAAGTCCCTCCAAACAGATACGAAGTTACTTTACGGCCTTTACCGGTCATCTCATTCGTCCCTCAGAGCGCCAGGAGCGCAGAGATCTTGAACTATTTGGCCGAGTCAAATGCTGAAACGCGGCACTCAACCCGCGATCTGAGGACTAGAAGCCATGGCACGTCCATGGCCCCAACTCGATGCAAACCTTGCAGGGTCCAACCTGGTCCCAGTCGGACGTAAGCTTCGCCGTGTCCGATTATCTTGGGCGTAATATTCCGCTGCGAATGACATGCCAACAGTTCCAGAAATCACCTACGGAGGCCCCGGCGTGGCACCAGAGGAGCCATCCCGACTATCCATCAAGCTTGCAGAGTCGGGCGCGATCATCGAATTCCTCGCCGATGCCTAGCCAGACGAAAACTGATGTCCACCGACCCCGTTCAACGTGCCAGAGTTCGATTTTTCATAGCAGCAAGTATGTGCCTGCGCACGGGCATGGATCCTGGATCGCGGACCACAAGCTGCGGAGGACCCTGCCTGTATTACGCCCTTCATCCATCGATTACATCTCGGCATCGAGAATGACATCGGACAGTTCCAGCGGGCAATGGCTCGAGGGTCGGCGAGTCGCTCAAGGATCCCAAGCATGCCAAATTCATGGCGTGCGCGAGTGCCATTACAAGGAGACCAGTAGCAAAGGAAAACTACGCTCCTGTGAGCGGAATTGAACTTTTGTGTCCGCGTTTGTGTCGATCGGAGGGGGGAAAAGAAACAAGGAAAACATAATGGAAGTTCGGATGATCGGATCAGCCTGTTCGGTAGGGCATGAACGTTTAGACCTTCATTGAATCGCATGCTTCAACGGACGAATCGGTGACACGTCGGCCCAGTGTTCTGCCAGTCAGTGAACGCAGGTCACAGTCACTGACCGGAAATCGTGTGAAATTCGACGGAGTTCGCCAACGTTCATCTGAACGTGACTTTCTGCAGTCACCGGGTCCTTCTGCGTAATCA
>JBBPNE010000324.1:0-27297 GCA_038090735.1 Xerocomellus amylosporus | reverse complement strand
GGGTTGTAGACGGGACTGCAATCAATTCAGTAAGTTCGGCAGCGACCGCATAATCCGATATATTTTTCGGCATTTCCCGATATAGTAGCGTTTCAGCATCAACATTTCCACATCTGAAACCTGGCCCTTTCGGGTCCAGGAATGTATTATGCAAGTTTTAGTTATTTGACATCTTTGCAAGGGTTTATATGCTCATATAATACCTTCG
Organism: Xerocomellus amylosporus; assembly: GCA_038090735.1. Classification (NCBI taxonomy): domain Eukaryota; kingdom Fungi; phylum Basidiomycota; class Agaricomycetes; order Boletales; family Boletaceae; genus Xerocomellus; species Xerocomellus amylosporus. Next base: position 27,089 of record JBBPNE010000324.1, on the reverse strand, counting down.
TGATTGCCCCGATGGAAGGTCTCGGCACAGCAGGTCTTCATCGCATTCCCTCGATAAATGCACGGAGTTCTGGAGGTTCGTCCCGATCCTTGACACTGTTCTGAACACGATGGTACTCTTTGTGCAGAACAGCGACCATAGATGCTACAGCAACAATCGCAGCAGCGCACTGAAATCGAGGATACGTCCAATGACATCTGAATTGTTGTCAGTTAGCGACTTGGCAGTTGGGCAAAGAATGCGTGACGCAGGACCAGTATCGATCGTTGTGCTTCTTATAAACTGGATGACCTCCTCGGATAGTGTCATAGAAACACATGCCAGGAGGCACGTTGGACCACCCTGCGCACCCCAATCTTGATCGAGTTATACGGCGACAAATCAATCACTAAACTCATGCAGGACTCCGCTCAAGGGCAGTAGGGTGACATTACATGGAAGGCGATGGTCCGATTGTCACAGCACCTTATGCCACCAAGGTTGGCTCCACAATGCAGGAACAAACGTGAACGCACCCAAGTTTCGTTTGGAAAAAGACGATGAGCCAACCTGCTGGTGATCAGCTTGAATGGATTGATCAGATACAGGACAATGCGAGATATCAAGCAGTGTCTGTATCCTTTCACAACATTGGCTGACGTCCCGAATGCACAGCAGTTCAGAGTACCAGGAAAAAGGAATCAGTGATCACTGAGAATCGAATTCGGTGAAAATCAGATGAAAACCTCGAGCACGGAACTCGAGGACAAATTTGCTATTGGCGGTCATTACGACGAGTTCGTCGCACTCCCCGCCATAGGATGTTACCATTCGTGCCTTTCTAGCGTTGCACGCAGCAGGGACCTGGCAAAAGGGATGCGGCAAGGCTGTGCCTATCAAAAATGCTAACATTTAGAGACGCATATACTCGAATATGTGGATAACTGTTATCAGAAAAACAGTGCTGTTAGTCTAAGGCGCAAACGAAATGAAACCTTGCGATCATCTCTACTGCCGTCCCAGGCGTAAAAGGATGAAATCTAAGAGGGTTTCCCACCCATTAGTATACATTTGCGCTAGAAACCATGGAAACGTGTCAGCTCGATGAGTTTCGAAACCGAGAAAAAAGGATTTCAGAGAACCGAGAATCGACAACAGAAAACATCCAGAGGATATTTCTTTTAGACGGCACTTCCTATTTGCATTCGGTTGAAATCATCGTGGAAAGGTGGTGATATGAAGAGAATCAAAAGCTGGGGCTCACCTGGATTCAACGTCGTATCCTTGTCGTATCCATCTGTAAATCCGAGCGGGAGGGTATGTGGTGGCAATTTACAGCTCCGACTAAATAACGTACAAAGGAAATCTTGTGCTCATCGCGATTTCAGCATTCTCACGACAGCCGACAACCTCAGGGGATAACAGGATAACCAAAACTCTGCATAATCCGCGGCAAGTTCTGTGGATATCTCGTGAGTCTCTTCGTCCAAGATTTTCTCCGGTTTCCATGTGGTTTTTTCCCCGAAAATTTCTGTGTGGTATACAGCCAGATCGCTTGTTCGGATAGGTTGTTTAGCTTGGATAAGTTTTTTTCTGAACGCTCGTATTTCGCAAATTCGGCCTTTGTTAGAGATATTTCGCTCGCCATTCATGTTTCTAATATCGACGATTCGTGCGCTAACATGATCAAAGGATCACGAACCATCACCCATGGAAAACGCTCTCCCAAGCATGCCGGCCGAACCAGGTCCCTCTATCGTACAATGTAGGTGTCGGGTCGTTGCTTGCTACACTTGCCCTCACTACCAGTCCAGCGGTTGATCCCAACGCAACACCCGTGAAACGCAGGCCGGGTAGGCCCAAAGGCAGCGGAAAGAAGCAGCCATCTGAAAACCCTACAGTCGTCGGAGAGAAGATAAAGCGGCCTGTCGGACGGCCCAGGAAAGACGGCCTTCCCGCTGGCTCCGTCGGTACACGTCGGGCGGCTCAGTCACGCAAATCTTCTGGAAAGGCCCCAGCAGAACCCGCGCAGGGGCCCCCAGGGTTACCTTTTCCGGGCGTAAGCTTCGGCATTGTTGTCAAACATACCATCTCACTCACTGCTTCCTTCCAGGCTTATTATCCTCAACATCCCGGAATTCCAAGTTGGCAGGCGGGGTTCACCCCGTTGAACACTCAGCCATCTGTTTCGGCACCTCCACTTGCTATTGCTGGTGGTACCACAGGCGGACCTTCTCATCAACAGTATAATCTCGACCCCAATCTCAATAGGGATGAGTGGGAAGAACTACTGAGGACGAAGCCCGATGTGTTCTTGCAGTCCTTACTCGCAACTCTGGCAGCCCCAAACCCGCTTCCAGGTGTAGGACCGACGGTCGAGGACGCCTTCAAATCTCATCTCAGTTCGCTAGCCCCATCCACCAATCAAACTAAAGACACTCATTCTATACCCTCGCTGTACTCGATTCTCAAAACATTCTGGCTTCCGTCCTCCCCGGCGTACCTTTCGCTTATCGCTTCCGGTCCGAATTCTCGCACCCTCTCCGAGCACAGATTTTTTTATTGGGACCCGCTCCCACTCGTATTCAATGGCATCCCATGCTCCACTTGTTCTTCGCTGCTCACCAATCGTGGGCGGATCAAATCCGGGCCGGTCAAGGTTTACGACCTTGAAAAGCCATTCTTTGTCATTGGTTGCGAATATGTCTGCAAAAGCGCAGCTTGTGTTGCAAACACGACATCAGAGGGCCGTAGATTTGCAAGCACGGACGCTTCGATCATGCAAGCCCTCCCGACAAGACTCAAGGAAGAGTTCCCTGCTAAGCTACTCCAAGATGACTCCGACATGGGAAGCGGGACGAATGTCTGGAACTGGCATGCGATGGGTGTTTCGAAGTCTCTCTGGAACATGGTGAAGGGTTGTTTGAAATCAGGGATGTCCAAGGACGCCATCCTCCATGTTATCGGTGCCATCCAGAATCCTCTCAAGGATGACAGGGAAAAACAGGAGGAAGAGGAAGACGAGGATGGCCCAGGTGAGGATGCCCAAGTCATGCCGGCCGTCCCCCAGCCTGACACCACAACATTGGCCAAACCACAAGTGCGTGTTCCTCACCGTCTTCAATGAGATGTTCCTGATTCTCATACTGTAATCAGGATACTTCTGATGAATATGATATCGCATGGAAAGCTAATAGTGCCACAGCGGAAGCGGGTCCGAGTCAGGCTGCAGGACCGCCTCAACCATCTCAGTCGCAACCACAACCCCAGGTCCATGCGCAGGGGCAGCCACAACCTTCTTCCTCTACAATGGCGAGCGTTACTGCTGATGTTCCCGCGTCATCTTCGACTCCTGCCCAGCCGGCACCCTACACGTTCGCCCAACCTGGGCCCTACGTGAGCTATCCTTACGCTGGCTATGCCTACTTTCACCAGCCCGCACCAAACCAAAACGTACCTCCGCATGCACATCCTGGAGCGGATCAAAATGGGCTAAAGAGGCCATTCGGATACGGTGAAAATACACCTGAAGTCGCAATTCTTGAACCCTCGCAAAAGCGCACTCGACATTGCTGCAAGTGCGGTTCCCAGGAATGCAAGGGGAAAGGCGGACGCACGTTCTGTCTCAATGCTTGCCAGGATTGCGGGAAGATTGACTGCCGTGGCAGGAATAGCAGGCGACCTGATAAGGTTTGCTCGGAGGCTTGGGTTTGAGGAGGACTAGGCACGAAGATGGAGCAAACCAATTTCATTTTCAGGGCGATTCAGATTCAAACACGAGTTCGCAATATGTAAACCTAAACGTTGTGCCGTCGATAGATGTGTCGAATTGTATCCACGCGTTCGAGGAAACACCTCGGGAATGGAAGCAAAAATCCGGGACGGATGGTGCCACCTCTCGAGGACTTCAGCTGGCACGGCGATGAATCGCAACAAAGACCAGCCAATTCCGGACGCGGGAGTGTAAAGTCTCTTCCTCAATTGATATCATCGATGACGGTTGGAATATAGAACGTAAGGACACCTCCCGCATCCGCCACATCTCCAATGTACACGTAGAGAATTGCGCAATGATTTTGACAAATGGCTGGGTTAGCAACGGTAGGAAACTCGCAAACAGATACAGGAGAAAGGCCACGTACATGCGATAGTCGTGGTCGAGACGACATGGCTATTGAGAAATTTAATGAAGCTGCGAATGGACACATGCACAGAAAATAGTTTTTCTGGGTCAGGATTTTCCACATCCTCGGGTTCGGGTGCATTCTCGTCGGGGGCTTGTCCTAAAATACGACAGACGGCGGGCTTGGAGTGTGATCTTTGGGTAAGATGGTGACCACGTACTCATGGAGGGGTTCGCGCACCCTACCCATTGCGTTTCGAGTTTGACTGTATCAGTACTGATTGCGATCTGGAGTTTGCCGTAGTTGTTGGCCCTAAGAGCCAATATATCGGAGAGAGGGCGGAGTCTCTCGACAATGGTGCGTATTTTCTGCAACTGGGGCAATAGAATGGTGACCTGGCCCATGGGTTCTTCAATTTCTTCATCTCAATTCTGAAGTTGAAACACACATCTGGCTCAGGACATAGGGGTTCGCGAAGTTTGTCGACCTCGGAAGGGCGCATCACGTCGATTCGGACGTCGTGTGCCACGCGTACCTTTCGACCTGTCCGTGATACACCGAGCATTTCGAAACTAAGAACAGCTTGGTCGTTCTTCTTGGCCAGTTTCATGACAAGCTCGTCAGCATCGTGCGTGGGAAGAATCGCAGCTGCTATTGAAGAGGAGGATGCGGAAGAGGATGAGGACCGGAGGGCAGAAAGAAGTGCCTCCGTCGAGAGCGAGAGCGTAATTTTATTTTCCGCGTTGGATTGTATTCGGTAGTTGGTAAATAACGATTCAACCTTGACTACGCTGTTCCGGGAGTCAAGCAGCGAAAACAATGCGATGTGAGAGCGACTTACGACCAGACCTGGATGCCGCCTTCGTTGGCGTCATCGTTGCAGATGATGTGCATCTCGTCCTCTGTAAACTTGATGATGCATTTCTTTTGTAGCTTCTCGATGGCCTGTATGATACCTGGCCCAACTAAACTGAGTAAAAAGCAAGCTTGTAAGGCAATGAACTCACGGAAGAATATTGGGATATTTTCTACCGTTGCTCTGAAGCGCATTTCGGGTATACGGTACTGGTATGAATCGCGAATGCGACTCGCCCTTGCTTAGGACGCGGTCACGTGCCCGGCTGAGCGGATGCGTCCGATGATTCATCGCTTCGGCCGCGGGGTTCAAGGGCAGCGCTCAGGGTTGACAGAGTCCAGCATCGATTCTTCCTTCCTTTCAGTCATGTCCAGAGAAATCATCAACATTCAGGCAATTCACCATCTGTCCTACCCTACTCCCTGATCACTGACTTTGTCTTCATTGGCAGGCTGGTCAGGTAACTGAACCCACCAAACTCGGGTTGGTACCCTAATCCCTGACTGAAAATTTGCAGGCCGGAAACCAAGTTGGAGAGAGGTTCTGGAAGATGCTCCTCGCCGAGCACGGGCTCGATGACTCAGGGGTAGGCTCTTGCTATCACGTCGTACACTTTTTCGATAATGACCTGGTCGGCGTTTGAATGCGGAACCTTTTGTGCTCTCAGATGTACGTTGGCAAAGATCCTTTGCAAATAGAGCGTGTCAGTATCTCGCTAAAATTGGAAGCACGGGCTAATCCCTGTTCTTCAGGCTGGGGTGTATTTTACGCCCGTCGAATCCAGTGGCCCGACCAAGTACGTCCCGAGGAGTGTTCAGGTCGATCTGGAGTCCGGAGTTTGCAACCATGTCAGCTTTCATGATGCAGTCAGAGTGGGGCGAGGCTCACGTTACTACAGTTAAGATCAGGGGCGCTTGGCAGCCTCTTCCGACCAGATACTTTCTTGACTAGCGAATCAGGGGCTGGTAACAATTGGGCAAAGGGATGTAAGTTACAACATTATTTTAATTATGAATTACGACCCATGCTTATTCTTCTCGGAGGCAGACTACACCGAAGGTATGGCGCAGATTCTCGATCGCAAGCTTTAACTGGAACTATATTTAGGTGCCGAGCTCATTGATCCCATTCTTGACATCGTAAGAAGACAGTCGGAGGCATGTGATGCCCTTCAAGGCTTTCAAATCATTCACTCTCTCGGTGGAGGCACTGGTGCTGGTCTTGGTTCTCTGCTCTTATCCAAGTTACGGGAGGCAAGTATTGTCCAAGTGTTCGTGATGATTTGACCTGATGGTTTGCAGGAATACCCTGACCGGATGCTTCAAACTTTCTCGATTTTGCCTTCGCCAAACGTCAGTCTGCCAGCCAACTGGTAAGGACCTAGCTAACAGCTACTACCAGGTGTCAGAAACAGTCGTTGAAGTTCGTTTTTATGTTGTTTGATCTATCGGATTGCTAACCAGCAAATAGCCATATAATGCTTTGCTCTCTATTCATCAACTTGTTGACAACTGTGACCTGACGATATGCATTGATAACGAGGCATTGTATGTACAATCGATCCATCACGCTTCTTCAGGCTACCGAGCATGAGCAGGTACGAAATTGCCGTTCGAACTCTCAAGATCAAGACCCCGAATTTCGATGACCTCAATCAGGTAAGCTATTTGACCTCTGGTGATAGTCCACCGTTGATTCTGATTATACACGTAGCTCATCTCGAAAGTCATGTGCGGTGTTAGTACAAGTCTTCGGTTCCCCGGACAGTTGAATGGGTAGGTTCTCCCTCATACTTGATTCCAGAAAAGTCAATGTCGTCGTCAGTGATATGCGGAAACTTGGCATGAACTTGATCCCGTTCCCCCGAGTAGGTTATTGAGAGCGAATTGTCCTTCCTGAATTTAACTATGCACCCCAGCTTCACTTCCTTATGCCAAGCTTCGCGCCATTCTATGATCCGAAGGCTAAGGCATTCCAGAAGCTCTCTGTCCCCGAATTGACCGCATCGTAAGTGTGATGGTATGCAACTGAGTCGATTTTCTCAAAATTTTAGGCTTTTCGATCGCCGAAACCTATTGGTCGCATGCGATCCACGCTTTGGGTAAGTATCCGATTGCTTTATTCCGGTTGAGTACGCCAACGCCTCTGCAGACGATACCTTACTGCTGCATGTATTTTCCGAGGAAAAGTGTCTTCGAACGAGGTACGTAGATATGCCAAGTTCGCGGAAACCCGACTAATATCCACTCTTCTTCAGGCAGAGGTAGGGGTCTATTTGCCCTGTTATCGTTTGCTGAACTCTGTGTTAGACTTCCGTCGCACAACTGCAACGCAAGAACTCCAACCTTTTCGTAGAGTGAGTACTGGTGCGTTTCGACCATTCACACAGTATGAACAACATGATCTAGGTGGATTCCTGACAATGTTTCTGTGTCGTTGTGCTCGGTGCCTCCGGTCGGACAACCACAGGTTTGTCTAGCCCCAAATGTTGCATATGATATTTCTTAAGTATCATAGGCCGGCGTAGCACTTTCGAACTCGACCTGCATACAGGAATTGTTCAAGCGTAACCTCACGCAGGTCAGTGCTCTTCCTAATGCTCAGATACTTGATAACTGATTCTCCGCCAAAAGTTCTCCTTGATGTTCAAACGTCGGGCATTCCTTCACTGGTACACTGGGGAGGGAATGGATATTATGGAATTCTCCGAAGCGGAGAGTAACACCAATGATTTGATGTGAGACTGATCTCGTCATTTGTGCCATTCAATAGCTGATTTTTCTTATCGCGGCGCAGCGCCGAGTATCAACAGGTGAGTTGCTTGAACTCCGGATACCGTGATCTGCTGCAACTTATGATTACCACAGTATCAAGAAGCGAGTGTCGAGGAAGAGGATGTGGAAGAGGAAGAGGAAGCGGCAGAACAATAACGCACCGTCACAGTCTACCGCCACGACTTTCGTCCCTTGTTGTTTTCTTTTTATCTTTCCGATCTCCTGAGTCTAAGCACCTCAACTTTATCGTACCTGCGGATTTGTTTCGTAATTTGCTTTCGGACATTCCATCCTGCATAAATGCAACTTTCCTCGTGTTCATCCGCAGTGCCGGCCTATCTTCCTCCCAACGTCACATCTCGTCTTGGTTGCCTTACAGGTCACGTTCACCAACGACGCCGTTGTGGTCCAGATCTTTGCGCAGCTCAATGCGCTCTAGGTTTCCCAACAAACGTTGCAGACAAAGGTATTGCCACCTTTTTTTCGCCGATGTTTGTCCCAAGGGTGGGTATCTAATCTGGTAGCGGCAATCGTGACAGCTCTCTCGCGAGTCCGTGTGCCTAGTCTAGTTTTGCATCATAGTTGATCTCATGTTTACAGGGTCATCGCCGCAGCAAATTTTCGCAACATGCATTCGCCTACTTTCCCTAATACTTACCTAGCGCTATTTACCATCCGGCGAATCTTCGGCGAATCCTCGGCGTAATCATAATTGTTAGTCCTCCGGGTGATCCGGATATGAGGTACGCCGCACTACTGTAGCACGCTGTTACATAAGGTCGCACAGGTCCCAGGCTACCCTGCGGGGTATAAGAACAGGTCGCTGAGTAGGGGCCACTCGTTCCCCCAGTGAGAACTGACCGCTCGAATTCATCATGTCGGAATGGCCCTCCAATTTTCTCGACTTGAAACGCAAGCTTGTCTCGGCCACATCACAAGAGCGCCTCACAGCATCTTGGAATGACATCCTCAGCGAACTAGCTACACGCACCGCCGAGATCGCCCAGGCTGGTCCTAACGTGAGCTTGGGATTGACAGGTTCTGCCATGACTGTTGACTGTTATCCTTCAATAGTTCATTCCTCAAGTCAATTTTACAGACTTGGAGAAGTTGACCCCTGAGGAGATCGACGAGATCAAACGAAAAGGCTCGGTCGTCATTCGCGGTGTCGTTGACATCAAGACAGCCTCTGGCTGGAAGATGGTACTCGACGAATTCATCAAAGCTAATCCTCTGTCAGAAGGTCGGCATATCTACCCACGCCAATCGATGCGGTCCCTGACCTTTTCTTGTCCGTTCGAGGACAGACATTCTCGCACACGACAAGCAGTTTTTTCACCTCTAGTCAGTCTTGTGTTACCCATTATCACGTTTCTTAACCAACGGTTTTTAGCTGGACACGCCCACAGGTGCAAGCTCGTGCTCACCCCGACGTCTTGAAGGCCTCTACCTGGCTCAACAACTTGTACCATGCCAAGTCTGGGAACACACTCGAGGGTGTCGATCTCTCCGTTCCTTTGACATACGCCGATCGTTTCCGCATTCGCCACCCTGGAGGTAATTGGACGAGCTTCCCACCTCATGTCGATGGTATGTCACCTCACCGCATTCATGAACAGTCACTGAATTGCCTCTAGGTGGTGGAATTGAGCGATGGGAAAGCGAAACTTTTCGTCGCTGTTTCGAGGACATTCTCGCAGGCAATTGGCGCCAGCATGATCCTTATGAGCTTGAGTACCGTCTCAACGCACGTAGTGCGGTATACGGACGACCAGGACAAGCGACCGTGTTCAGGACCTTCCAGGGATGGCTGGCTATGAGGTTCGTGACATCGGACATCTTTGCCACGCACTGCTCACCAATCCGATGATTGTCCCCTCAGTGAGACAGCGCCGACACAAGGAACCCTCCGTGTCTTCCCTGACGTTCAGCTGTCGAACGCATACACGATTCTCCGTCCCTTCTTCCGCCCTACCGTGCCTAAGGATTCCCCCGACATACTCAACCCGGAGAACTGGAAGTTTGGTAGGTTGGTTTCCTGTTGCTGTCCGTGATCGTAGCTCGAATCTCTGGTGTCAGATATATCGACTCCGGACTTTCCGGGTATCACTCCCATCGGTAGGGGGTTCAGTGGTTTTCGGCCGACACCCTTGCTTCACCCACATCTCAGGCTCGAAGAGACGATGACCTCCGTCCCGAAAGTAGTACCCGGTGATATGGTCTTTTGGCACGGCGTAAGAGTCACTCGGCGTTTCTCAATGTTCTTGCATACGCATTGTGTCCTTTTTTTGCAGGAGGTGGTTCATGCCGTCGAGGTGGAACACACTGGGACTACTGACTCGGCAGGTAAGCCTTCGGATCCGTTTACACTATCGATGCTCTGAAGGCGCTCATCGAATGGGACTTGCCATGTAGTGATGTACATCGGTGCTGTCCCGAAGACGCCCCACAACTTGGCGTACGTCGTCAAGCAAGCTGAGACGTTCCTCGCGGGACAGAACCCGCCCGACTATGCGAAACTCCAGAAGGGAACGAGGCTCGTTGGGCTTGGCGCGGACGCTGACGTTGAGGGACCTGCTGGCAGGGTGGCGATGGGCCTCCCCATCGAGGTACATCACGCTGGCAAGGTTGGTAAAGATGGGGCCGGCGCTGTAAGACGCTTTTTGGGATCGTTTAGCGGGCTCATGAGCAGATGAGAGGGCTCGCTTAGTTGCGAAAGAGTTGTTGGACTATCGTTCATCTCGGCTGCTTCACTGACATGAGTTATCATGATGGTTCTGCCCAAGGTTACTCCCGTCCTACTTTTGTTATACGAGAAGAAATCGTCAGCGATAGACGGCATGTATACATTGTACCACGTCTTGAGTATGTATGTGACATCTTGTAGAGCTACGAGTAAAAAAGGAACAAGTTGCGAGTGTGAGCTGGATAGAATCGACGAGACAAGACATTCAGACGACTGAGCGTCCATGGAACCTCGAGGCCTAACGCGGTCCGGCATCGAAACCCAACATCATCATGGCCTCGAGTCAGTGCGAGCGCCGGGGGCCGTCACCATCGACTCGGATACCGCTGTACAGTGTGGGAAATCAGTGACTGATTTTAAGTCCATATCTGCAATATATTCATGCAAGCGTTCACCGACATTGAGTGCTTGTAGACTGAATTTCGACGCTTTGCACTGTGGATACTAGAACCGCTTATTTTCGGCGGACCACTCAATGAACCCCCTGATTCATTGACTTTTTCCACTGAAAGGGCAGTCCGTTATTTTCACTGATCCGCTGAATGGATAATTTGCACGGATTCAATGAAAAAAGTCAATGAAAATTTTAATGTCTTGTCCGCTATCCACACTAATCTTGTTACCTCTGCCGCCATGTTAGGACAGTATTGAGTGAATCTGATTCATCAAACTGAATCCTAGTGGTAATCACGATGAAGTTCGGCTCTGTATACACTGAATACTAGTTACAAACCCATGAAATCAACAGGGTATTGAACTCAAAACTCGAGTGTCACTTCGACAAGCATTAACGTCGCAGACAATTGGTAGTATTTCACCCCACCCTACTGATTGTCACTACTCTCATCACTACCTTCCTCCCCACTCTCGTAATCGCCAACTCCTAATGCCTGCAAGACAGTTTCCTCCGAACGATCAACTATGATCCATCTTCCCCTTGACTTGACACGGCCAACCACAGCTTTGATATTTCGTACATCAGTGATGATAGGTTCCTTCGTATCCTCGTATTCTACGGCCTGGCGCGATGCATCTTTCCTGCTCGTTTTGCAAGGCCTTATAAGCACGAGAAGTTGATGGGTGTTCTTCAGCTTGCGCCAGGTATTCTGACTTCCTGTTTCGAATTCTAAGATCTTCTCGAGTCGTCCATACTGAATTACAGTCACTGCGTTGTTGGAATTCTGATCGAATGTGACCTCGAACTGATCAGGTGAGTTCTCATCCTAATCCAAGATATCTAGTGCTTACCCGGACATAGCGATTGTCTCGGTACTCCACGGATGACTTTACCCGCTTCAAAGCCCAGCTTGTACGAAGTAGATCCCCATCTCGGATCCGTAACTTACCCCAGATATTCATTCTTAGAGGCAGGTTAGCCATGTAGTCGATCCGGCGGCCACCGAGTACATCAACAAAGTAAAGGCTAATCCGGCACCTCAGATCTTGATTGGGCTCATAGTTGAACTGGCGTGGCGGCCGCAGGATTTGTTCTGTATCTGACATGGTGTCAGCTTACCGTTCCGATTTTTTTTTGTACTAACATGTCACGTGCGCCTGCTCATGCTGCAGCAGCTCATCACCCCGTCGTGTTCGGAAATCCTTGAGCTCCTCCTTCAAGTCGAACTTCAAGCCGATCTGAGTAAGGTATGCACAATGGAGAACTCGGTTTGCAAGGTTGCTCCATGGGTGTCGACGGGATCGCAAGCTGGACCTCAAGAAATAACAGTACCGCTCGAGAAAGAACGTCCAGTGCACCCAGACAGGTCCACAGTTCTCGATGTCAGTCGCAACATGCAATGCACCGTGGATTGGAAGGGTGCAGATTGGTAATCGTTCAGTGGAATACTGATAGTAAAATCTGATTCATTATCGGCATCAGCCTTCATTGAATCACTTGTGGCGAGTTGACTTACTTCTCATACATCTTAACCCATTTGATAAGCCCGTCTTGTAGCTGGTCAACTTCTGCCTGTGTGATCTCCAACTTGATACTGAACCTCATCTGCCTAGCGAGGTCGCAGGCATGATGATAGTATTTCTGATGCTTGAAGCGACCTCGGAGAACAGCAGGAGCGATATACATAAACCAAAAACCCCACGATTCGGCAGTCATGTTGGAGACTCCGAGTCCGTCAGCGATGTTGGGCAATTTTCGCACAAATGTAGCAGGAAGGGTAGCTGTTGATGCAGCGGTCTCGGCACCTATTTGCTCCCAGATATGAGGAGCGATCTCGTACTGCTCTTTACCCTCATCTATACCCTTGAACTGACCGGTCCACAGTTTAACAAGTGTTGGGACTATGTTTTCGAGGAAAAGGTGCATCCACTCCCAAGGCGCACAGAGTGAGTAATCGAGGGAATTGACTCGTGTAAGAGTAGGCTCGCCGCACAGCCCATGAAGGTGAGAAATTTCGTCACAGGCCTTTTTTGTAGGTGCCTCGTCCATTTCCCGGAGTGCAGAGATTATTTTTTGATGACTACGCAGTGGAAGGTCTTTGGCGTCAAGCGAGTCGCGTGCTTGATCGCGCACATCACGTGGAGTGGTAAGTGGCGTGTAGTAGACCGTTCCTCTGAGCGTTTCTGTGACTCTCCGCACCCCTTTGATCTCACATGATCGGCATGGAGAGAATGCATTGTGCCCTTTCATGTTGAGAACCTTCTCGATTGCGATGATGTCACCAATCTTGAATAGAATATATGCTCGGAGGTAAAAGCTGTCTTCATCGAGAGCATCGTAAGTACGGACACCATCAGCCAAAGTGGCGCACTCATTGTCAAGAGGGGTAAGAAATGATCCGAGATCTTTTGGCTGGTGAGGTCCGGGAATGACGCCAATGCAAATCAGATGTTCAAGATGTGTATGGAGAGTCGGAGGTAGATTGAGATTCTGTCGGAGAATGGGAGTCGCCGAGGGCCCTGATCTTCGTCTGTTGAATAGTCAAAACCTGTCTGTGCCAAGCGAGCGCGATGTCATTTTTTCCTGAAAAAAACTTGTGTGGTTGCTGAATGCCATCAATGACAACGTGAGTCTGCCACAGCTTGCGATACCAAAGTCCATCAAAAATAACACGGAAGACACCATCGACGTGTTCAAATTGATCATGGTATGCAAGCTGGGTAACCATCTCAGCTTTCTGGAAAAAGGCTTGGAGCTGAGGGATTAGGGGTATGTAGCTAAAGGTTCTCCGGGCTCTCCTGCCTTTTCCATATCGGGGTTCATTGCAAAAAGGACAGCGAGTAAAGTGTTCGTATTTGGTAGTGTATGCGACACAAGAGTTGACACAGCAATCGAAATTGATTTGATCGACTCCCGACAGGACGGACAGCTGATGAAGGACGATCCATTCAGATTGGAGGTCGAGTTTGTGCCTGAAGGTTTTTCGCATGCGATCAAAAATGCGGCGGGGCATATTGCAGGAAAGTTTGAGCTGAAAGGCCCTGATATTATCACGATCCTTGTCTGTAATCATGAGATGTCCTATTTTCAACTTTGCGTCAGACACAAGTACACCTATTACATGCGAGAAGGACGTACTGATGCAATAGAGTTTTTCCTCTATGCCAGGACCACACAAATCACGCAGACAGTCAACGATGTCCTTTGGAGTTTCCGCAATATCCTCTTCCTCGTTATAGGCTAGTTGATCTTCTTCATCTGCTTCGGACGACATTGAATGGTCATCTGATATGGCGTCGTCTTCACTGGCATTCTCTGAGTATGGCAAGTCTACTTTCATGTCAGTCACTGCACAAGATTTGCTGGGATCGGAATTACCTGAAGCTTCTTCCTCTTCGTCATTGGATTCCGCCACCATCTCCATGTCCGAGTTTGAACCGAGATCTGAATCCAAAACCTTGTCTGGATTTGCAGCCAAGTAATGTTTACGATGGGTTTCAGGACGTTTCCATTTGTAACAACTTGGGGAGCACCGGCAACGCTTGGTTAGAGAGTCTGCTAGTCTGTTGGATGTTACGCTTGACCCGGGTAGGGGCAAACGTAGACTCAACAGTTCAAGAGCTAAACCTAAATGAGGTCTAGGACGAAGGGCCGACAATGTTGGATCGAGGGGTCGGCCTAGGCGTGGTTCGACTAGGACTTTATACTACAAGTTGAATGCTCGCAGGGACGAAGTTTACTAGGGAGCGCCTACTCAGAAGTAAGGCGAAGACTTAGAGAAATCCAAGGGACTGAGAGGAGCTAAGACCGTAAATTGAGGAGGTCAAAGTTAGGAGATAGTACAGGGAAGTCGCTACTTAAATAGGTGGAGACGCGGCGCACGGACCAGGCTGTGCATACAGTACTGGAACTAAGGAATCCCAAAGAGGAAAGCGTAGGCTGTGCGATAGAATGGAAGGGAGCTGTGCGAACACAGGAACTAAGATAGCGTCCACAGATGAGTAAGAGCGAGTCAAGATGGAGCGTAGCCATGCACAGCGTGTAAAAGAGAAGCTGTGTTTAGGTGGAAGGCGTTCCGAGGGAACAGTTAGAAGAATGTACTTGGAAAGAGAGCGACTAAGGATGTTTGAGAAGAAAAAGTGTACATGCCATAACCAATCGTAACATTGGACATGGACAGTGCGCAAGGAACGAGTTGCTTGTGCACAATTTGGCCATCACTGCGGACGACTACCGCCACCATTCCTTCTCATCCATATGCCTCTGTTCAGCTCCCAGGATCCTGCGCTGCCACAGTTTGAGACACTGTTGTACATCATTGGTGACTGTAATGTCGTGATCTCCCCCACCAGATCTTCTCATCCGGCCGCAGTAAGTTGTTCCTGCACTCCTAACAAGGGCTTGATAACCATTTCTCCTGATCTACATTCACCAGCGCATTTCCCTGACCATGGTGGTATTATTGCTGCTGACATCCAGATTGTCTCGCGCCTGTTTATCAGCGCTACTGACCATCACCCCATTTCGGCTTCTCTTGTACTGTGCAATCCACGCGCTCCTCCAATGGTATGTCCCCCTCCTGTCCCTCCACTGACAATTTCTCCCCTGAGCTCCCTCCCTGCCGCTTCCTCCTTCCCAGAAAAGGCGAGGGGGATCGCCTGCCCTTGTTTGCTCGCTCCATCGATCGTATCCTCGCCGGGTGACTTACCACACCCCCCCTCCACGGTAAGGTCTCTAAC
Organism: Xerocomellus amylosporus; assembly: GCA_038090735.1. NCBI lineage: Eukaryota > Fungi > Basidiomycota > Agaricomycetes > Boletales > Boletaceae > Xerocomellus > Xerocomellus amylosporus. Next base: position 11,474 of record JBBPNE010000324.1, on the reverse strand, counting down.
CACCAAATTCGACTTCTTGTTCAAGAGTCTCGTCACGTTTGCAGGCTTATCGCGGCCATCAAGCATGACTCAAGTCGTCTACAGTACCTCACCGCCGTTCACTTGTGGGCTGCCGAGTATCATCACTCTTTCCTCGTCTTGTTGTCCACTAACCTCCAAACCCCTCTTCTTGACTTCCTGACCTCATTCATTCACTCAGACAGATTGTCCTCTGACCTCTCTCTCTGTTTCAGTTGTTGGATATTGCGAATGGACTCCATTATTGTAGGTTTTTAGTTCACGCCACACAATGCTCTCATCGCTCATTTCCGATGATCCACGGGAATCTCTCAAGTGTACGGCAATCGGATAGTCCAGGTCAGTGGAATCGCCCGATCCACTGAGCCTCGATCCAAGTTTCTTTTGACAGTGATCTCCAAATGGGTTCGTGGTGAACCTTTGGGAAAGGGAACATACAGCCGTGTCTACCTCGCCATCAATGTGTCCACTGGCGAAATGCTTGCTGTCAAGCATTTCTCAGAACATTGAAGCCAGCAACATTCTCGTCGACCCGTCCGGCACCTGTAAACTTTCTGGTTTCGGAAATGCACAACGCGCCAACAATGATAAGGCCTCGTGGACACCAATGTGTGGCACCGTGTTCTGGACCGCGGATGGGGACATGTTTGCGTTGATAGTCAAGGTGAGTTGTGTGTCCATGTCACCATCTGGGGTGCTCACCGAGAATGTCTGCATGTCAACGTGTGTTGATTGGGATTGGGAACATGGCGATAGGCCACGAGTTGAGGAACATCTTTGCCTTTGCTCTTTGACGTGAGCCTGTCGGATCTCGCAATCGGTTTTAGCAAACGGTATTTTTTCCGCCGTTTTGGGAGACGAACGCTAACGCGGACGCGGGACGCTGCTTCTACTATTCACCCATTTTTAGGTCATCACATGGGCACACGTGATCGCCGCGACTGACATGATTCCACCTTGTGACGACTCACCGACGTCTTATCCTACCATCATGGCGCGCACCAAGATAAGCAACCAGAAGGGCAAGGTGTCGGACAAGACACTTCTCGATGCGTTCACGACTGCCTTTGGCAGCTTACAGAAGCAAATACAGGACATCCAACGTAAGTCACCATTCTTGATCAAACTCGATGCGGAGGCCGAGACTCTAATAAGGTAAGGCACCTATGAAAGAGAAGAAAATACTCAAGGGATCGAAGAAACTCATACTGAAGCCTCCCGGCTCAGCTGGAAAGTCGACTGGATACAATCTACAGGAGGTGATGGGATTGGATAAGAAGGCGCGTCAATATAACTGCTATTTGGTGAGTATATGCATGTATTCTCTTCTTATTTTCGACACACGGGCTGATCTTTCATGTAGAAAAGTGTTTGCGCCCTGAGTGAATCGGTTCTAGAGCCGAGGAAGACATGGCGGCAACAGCCAATGGCGCTCCGCGTTCAGGTTGTTGGCCTGGTACATGTCTACTAGATTCAGAGTGTCCACAGTATTGAACAATTCTCAAGGCTCAGGAGAAACATCCGTTTCTTCAGAGGTTTGCTTATGGTTGGCCCATCGCGGATATGATGAAGCAGTACCTTGTCAATTCAAAGTGCTATGCCAAGCGGTTGGGGGATGAATGGGATCCTGACCCTGGAGACGAGGGCGAGGCTGGTGAAGACAACGAGGGCGAAGATGACAATGGTGAAGACGAGCCCGGTGAAGATGATGAGGACAAAGATGATGAGGGCGAAGACGAGCCCAGTAAAGATGACGAAGACGAAGGCGAGGACACCATGACTGTCGACACCGGCTGTCAAGGTTCAGCTCCAAAGGGCAAGAAGAAGCCAACGAAACCCATCAAGGTTGGCACCGATCTATATATTCTCGCTATCTAATCACTACATGCGCTGTAGGCACCAGTTTTGGGGAAGAAGTCCAAGCCTAGACCTAATGACGAAGATGAGGACACCATGACTGTCGACACCGGCTGTAAAGGTTCAGCTCCAAAGGGCAAGAAGAAGCCAACGAAACCCATCAAGGTTGGCACCGATCTATATATACTCACTAGCTAATCACTACATGCGCTGTAGGCACCAGTTTCAGGAAGAAGTCCAAGCCTAGACCTACTGATGAAGACGAGGACACCATGACTGTCGACACTGGCCGTAAAGGTTCAGCTCCGAAGGGCAAGCAGAAGCCAATGAAACTTATCAAGGTTGGCACTGATCCATATACATATACTCACTAGCTAATCACTACACGCGCTGTAGGCACTGGTTTTGGGGAAGAAGTCCACTGGCAACCCTCCAGCAAGACATTCTATTGCAGCAAACGTGGTTTGTAAACGACGCACATTGTTCATTGACTTATGAGTTTACTAGCGCACATATACTTCAAACAAGAATGCCGATGAACATCAGCACCCAAAATGGAAGCGGAAGATCGAGGAGGCTTCAGAAAAAAACCCGGTAGGCCGCTCATGGGTGTAGAAATATGCTTATAATCTTCAGGTAAATGCGGAGACGTGCTTGGATGGGCCACCACCGGGTCTGCCCCACAAAGGAAGGGTCTGATTACCGTTCCATTGCCGGCGCGATCGACAAGTCTGCTGATCATTCAACCATTCTCAGGTGAAGCACGTTGCTGGCAATGCCTTGATTACAAGATGCCCGCAGGATGATTGTACTGATGTCGTTCCCGATGAACCCTGTCCAAGACTGAAAGAATTGATCCAGTACCGCAGTGAACTCGTAGATGAGGATATTCATGAAATAGCACAGGTCGACTTCAACATCTGCCAGGAGCTATCAAACGAGCTGCGGATGCTCCGGGTCGCGAGGGCTAACGGCTACCCTGAGGTGATCGACTTTGCTGCCCTGCCTGGACGCATTAACAAGATGTTGGACTTAATCAAGAGTCTCATTTGAGCTGCTACTAGTGGCGACCTAAAATACCTGGAGGGAAACTTCGTTTTCCGTCGCCTAGTCTATGATCTTGTCCGAGCGAACATAGGGACCGCTTTCCAGGACGCTTTGGTAAACTTCAGCTCCCTTCGTTATCCAGGTGTTCCAGATATGATTCGAGAGAAATCCCGGCCAGGCTAGTGAGTCCTGATTGGCGTTATTGGGGGTGATACTTACTTTGTACAGCTACGGCCCAATAGGATACAAAGTGATCTACGACGCAATCATAGATCAGGTCGACGCCATACCCTGAACTCCTTTTATCCTCTCAGTGCCGAGTGGTTTGTTCAATTCATCTTAATCCCAAACATTACTTGTCAGCTGGTCGGGGAAGACAAGCACATCGACCTACAGGTTGCCTACGAGGTGTTAATACATAGTGCCAACGTCGGAGAGGCTTTGCAGCAAATTGAAGTTAACCACGAAGGGATTGAGGACTTGAACATCATGGACAATACGGCCAAACTGGAGATGAATGTGGACACTGAAGAGATCCCAAGGTTCGCTGCTGCTGAATGAGGTGTTGCCTCGCTGGTGGGCGTCGACGACAGGACAATCTTGCTGAGTTCTCTTTCCAGTCGAAATGTAGAGAAGATTCACGATCTCTTAAACACAGAGCTCAAAGACAAACATTAATAGTGTGAGCATGATCCTAGTTATATTTCCAGTTCGTCTTCTGGGTCACTCTCACTGTTGTTTAGCAAGGCGAAGCAGGTCCTTCGAGATTTGAGGGTTGCCATGACGACAAGGTTCCAGAGGCTCAGCGCAGACAACAAAAGACACAAGTAAAGAAACAACCTGTTCGTAAGAGTAGGAGAAATAAGGCCTAAGGTGTTGTTCCTCTTTCATCCTCATCCTCGACCTGATGTGCCCACTGCTGTTGATTTCCTGAAAGGACAAGCTATCGATGGCCTAGCCAGTGCCAAGACATGAACCCGTCAAGCATGAAGGTGTCGACTATGTTGTCTCACTCAACCCAGCCTTCGAGGGTGCGATGCCCGCTTGCTTTTTTTGTCCGAGTGTACCTGTATTCACTGCCCTGTACACTATCCGTTCAATAATGCATATCTTATCACCGGTAATGTGAAGACTGAATGAGAGTACTAGTAGAGTGAGACCAAGACAGAAACCCGGTAGCTTAGCTGTACCGACTTATCAGCTGAAAGTCAACAGAGAAATCAGGCGAAATTCAAGGGAGGAGAACATGTACTTCAGGGGATATAGCCGTTAAAATCAGTGAAAAATCTGGCTGAAATGAAGGGGGTCAACCCATGAATATAAGTTGATGGTTCGGCAAAATTCAGTGAGACAATACACTGAAAGTCAGAGTGGATTGATGCCGCTTCAGTGGATTTTTTTCCAATGATATTCATCCGACTATCCTTTGAACCCCCGGTCAATAAGCAGTTAATCTGCCACTGAAATTCATGTATTCTACTACCCACAGTGTTTGCGCATCAATTGCGCAATTCACTAGGTGAATATGATTGGGTTATTCACTAGGGTGTGAGTGATGACCAAACCCGATTATCGGCATCAAAACGATGGATTAGTGGTGCTCATTGCAGTGCATAATCAGTTAATCAATAAGCGGGTTATCATTGGAGTTCAGTCGTAAAGAAAGTACAATTCGAGTCAAGAGGTGTGCATTCGGCGACTTCCGAACACTCAGGTCCCTATGCTTTCAAGTGCCAGGGGTCCCTGATTTCTGCCTTTTCGGGTAATGTCGAGGTTATTGCGGTGTTTTCACTTAGTTTGTGTCTAGCACATGCTGAACGCATCTATGGCTCTTCCTGTCTTATCAAAGGGACCCAAAACCATGTATAACACATCAAACTGTGTATTTACTTTTTGATTAAATCTCTTTCTCCTTTCACTATGGCGAGTTTGAGAGAGATCCATATCATTTCTAAATTAAGTCATATGAACTGATTGTTGATTCTTCAACGCGCTAGCATGTCACGCGTCCAGGTCGCGTCTCTCTTTCACCTTCACCTCCTACCCTCTTTCTAGACCCCCTAGACTATGTATCAATGTCCTTCTCTATTTCAGAGAATTATTCGCATTGGCTCGTGTCTTCAAGACCTCAATTATGGCCACAAGGCAGTCTCAGGTTCCGTGTATGTAAGTTATTTCCCTCGTCCTTATGATAGTTTCCCTTATTCGAAAGACAACGGTAAGTGACTTATTAGATCTCTCGAGTTGAATTCTAATGATACACTTTAGAAACCCCAGCTCTTCTTTGTACGGAAGCAACACAAGCTCTCTCCGAAGTAAATGTGACCAATACTGAAGTCTTGTGTGCACTATGCCACAAGCCCATGAGCGACTTATGATTGCACATGGGAGGACATATCCTACGCTCAATCTGTGGAGTCCCGGAAGAGCTGGTGATATTGGTTGGTCAAGTCTTACCTTGTGGATTTTGCGGTAGCTCGGGCCACCCAGACTGTGTCATCAAGCTAAAGAAAGCCAAGCGAGCGACAGAGGTTTTCACAGACTGTCCTCACAAAGTGCCATACAAGTATGGGTTTGCAGAGAAAGGGTCGGAGTCATGCCCATGTCGCAATGTTCCTGTCACATCTGCATGCTGTGCCCTCATCACGAGAAAGATACTGACACCAAGCCTGCAGTCTGGAGATATACTGTAATATGGAGCAGCACCTGAATCTCTTGCATCTGGAGTACACACATGATCAGAACTGTTGTCCTTACCGTGCTGGAGGAGAAGAAACTTGGTGTTCCAGCTCATCCCAAGATACCTTCTGATATTGCAAACCACGAGAGCATGCACGCACCGGCACCTACATCCTCCAGACAAAAGAGACGGGCCAACGCTGGACAGTTCAGAATCATTATTGCTTCATCCAACGGTACGAAACGCACACACATGGTGAAAGACTACAGTGACTCCAAAAAGCATTACAATATGTAGTTGGCGGCTTCTTTTTTGTGTTTTTTTTTGCAGACATCGTTTGAAGTTTGCTATCTCGTATGCTACGCTACCATCTCCACCGCCTTTCATTACAGTCTTTACAGCGCTACTGTTGTTTTTCCGTAGGTAGTTGCTCTTTCTGCTCAGTGTACTTGCAGTTACGGGGTGCAGTCACACCAATGCATCTCGAATCCCGAGATGTATATATTGTGTGACAATAAGACTAAATATGTCGTGATCGTCACTGTGACAGGGGGGGAAGTCCCCTCCGAAGAAACTACAGGTCAGTGTTGTGATGGCGTGCTTCGCACACCTCTTGATTCGAGTGATAATATATTGAAATACAGGTGCCAAATATGCCTGAAGCGACAGTGATAATAATGGTAGTATGCTGGAGGGGGGAACATGGAATTCGGCGGACACCTACTAGTACTTGTTCAGGCCCCACGGCATGAACGTCTAGTCGCCCTCTTGGTAGTCTTGGTCTTCTCGCTTGGAACGGGGTCTCCAGTTGATAACACCGCCTCAGACGGCCCAGGTGCAGGGGTAGGTGGCTGGATGTCCTCGTGCCGCTCGTGCATTGAAGGGATTCCGTGATTGGATTGGACCTTGTCCTGGCCCATGTTGTTGATAGATTGCAGGACCACGTCAATTTCATCATCCTCTTGATCTGCTTCGTACGGATGAAGCACGTCGCCGACTGCGCCACTTGCTAACATCATTTGGTATCCAAGTTTGATGTCGCAACCCAGATCCCGCGCAATGAGGTGAGCAGCGACAAAACGAGCGAGAAAAGATTCTGCGAAGCGCGAGAGTCCCAGTGGAGATAGGGTGTCACCTGGCGGATTGGCCTCTCCCAGCATTCGGAGAAGCGTTGAGTGGATGATGACAGTACCCTTACAACCATAGCTGTAGTAGAGTGAGAGAGTAAATGATCATGTCGGAGAAGAGTAAACAAATCTCACTAGCCAGGCTGTGCGTTGTGGTACAAGGTTAATGGGATATTTTTTGCACGACCTAACTTGCTGTAATCTCTCCCAAACCCGATATCCTCCAGGTTGTCGAGGAAGCAATCGTGGACAGCACAGCATTTGCGCGCAGCCGGGTCAAGGATCAGCTCGAGGATCTGTGTCTTCATAGCCATTATGTGTGCAGGGACTTCACTCCATTTTGGCGAGATCGGCCAACCCCACCTCTGCGCTTCCTTTACCCTTGCATCATGCTCTATGGAGTTCCGGAGGGCGCGGCAGATCTGGAAAGAGAGGTCAATGAATTCGCGTGAATCACAATCACCATGCTGCCAAATCAAGCCCTCTGCATGCTTGATCATTGAAGCCAGGCTTCCAGGGGGATTTGCAGGGATGGTATCACTGCAGCCGTGATGGGGGTGCAACATGAGCACGTCCGAGGCATCTTCCTCAGACATCCATTCCTCTGTCTGACTTGGTGTTAGCCCTTCATTGCATTATTTGAGCTCGGACACACCACGTTCTCTGCATAGGTGTTGCGACTCTTTTTGGCAGGGGGGAAAGTCTCCGTGTCCTCCTGTGCATCATCCATTGCGCGCTTCGGATGAGCGGACATGTTTTCAAGCATGCCCTTCGTACGAAGAAGCTTCGGCCTTGATGGTTGCACTGATGGTTGATGGCGCCTATGGTGATACTGTATCTGCAGTGCCAGTGAGTTTCAGATTCCCCACCTGCTTCGGGTGTGGCCTCGATTGGGTCTTGTTTGGGGTGGGGGTTGAGGGAGCAGCCACCGCTCGTAAGTCCGGGCGTGATTTGTTTTTTGGCGCACACTTTTTGTGTGTTTTGGGCCGGGCCGTGGATGGAGCCTTGCTCACGCTGGGGTGAGAAGGAGGCTGTGGATCCGCCACACGACATTGTGAAGGCTCCTGGGTGTTGTGCTTTGAGCGAGCGATCACACTCTCGGAGGTCTGAGGATCGTGCTCACCATGCGAGTCGTGTGGTTGTGTGTTGCCAGTGGCGTTCGAATTCTGTACCTGCTTCAGGCGCAGCTTCGATTCGGTGGTGGTGGTGGATGGAGCCTTGCTCAGGCTGGGGTGAGAAGGAGGAGGCGGACCGACCTGGCGAGATTGTGAGGGACCCCCCCGCTGCCTGTGAGTCCAGGTCCGGACGTGATCACTTTTTTGGTGCGTGCTTCTCAAGCGTTTTGGTGGTGGATGGAGCCTTGCTCTGGACGGGGTGAGAAGGAGGGGGCGGACTGACCTGGCGAGATTGTGAGGGACCCCCCGCTGCCTGTGAGTCTGGTTCCGGGCGTGATCCCTTTTTCGGCGCAAGCTTCTCGAGCATTTTGGTGGTGGATGGAGCCTTGCTCAGGCTGGGGTGAGAAGGAGGGGGCAGATGGGGCACCTGGGGGCCGATCACGTTCTCGTCAGCCTGAGGATCATGCTCACCATCCTCGACATCCATCTCATTCTCTTCCTCGCCCTGCAGATCATTTGGGGCATCGCCTGCATCAGCTTTATCGACTTCCGAGTCGACTGATCCACCTTGTGTGACGTCAAGACCACTGAGCTTGGTCTGCATGTAGTGCGAGTGGTTGTGCAGGAATCGCGACACAATGTCGTATAGAGGCCAGTTGTTGATGAACCGCTTCAGAAATGGGAATTGATCTTGAGCCTGTGGAACAGTCACACGAGTGTGTTTGGAGTTTCACACAAGAAGGACAACTTACCAGTGTAAGAACCAACTCAACTACATATCTGTCCTGCTGCCGCATAGTTTTTTTGGTGTCAAGATGCTTGTAAGCAAGGCGATGGGCAAGGTCCTGTCAATTCAACGCAGTTGGTCAGTTGCGACGGGAAAGAACAGGAAGGAACATTTGCAGGGTTTACACAAATGGCGTTATAGAGCCGCTTATTGTTCCCAAGGCCCATTCCTTCCTGGATATTATACCCATGTGGTGGACTACGACCCGGAGAACCAGCCGGTTTGGGAATCATCAGCTCCAGCGGGTGGGTTTTTTTGGGCAAGGCACACTCATTCTGCTTGCTGTGTGCTTCCATCAGTTTAAGCTGTTCTTGAAGTTCACCTAGTTTGGCTGCGAGATGATTGAGCTTGCTGGATTTCTGGCCTGAAGACTTCTTGAGCGGTGGGCCGGCCATAGCGATGAGAGTGGGGTGATGATGATAATCAACTTGATAGCGAGGCTGGCGTGCATCCAGATGTCACGTGATATCCCATTATAGTTCACGTCGGTTGTTGATTAAACGTTGATTGGTCGAGGTGGACAAGTCCATTACAATAAGAGGGTTACGCGAGACGTCAACAAGAGTCGAAGCGAGATAACGTCTGAGTCAGAGGAGGAACTCACGAAGAGTCGCAACGTCTCTGAGACAGAGGTTCAGATGGCAAAGGGACTCTAGGGACTCGAGGGACTAAGAGGCCACAAGAGAGACTAGGACTAAGGAGACTTAAGGACAAGACCAAAGGTCAAGGATGCAAGTCGACGCTAGATTGCGTGGATCAAGAATGAAGTACATAATACAGATGGTCTAGTATAAGTACCAAGAGATGCGTCATCAGAGAACATTGGAGAATCAGATAGAACAGTGAGTAATCAGGAACACTTAACTGATATGAGAGAATCAGTTAAGGAGGATAAAGTCCGATGACGAAGAGATAAAGGATAACAACGATAAGGCCAAGTCTCCCCTGGTGGTAGATAGGGAACGGTGCGAGATGATCATAAGACAAAGAAAGAAGGATTCAGTGTATCTACGATGAGGAGACAGTGAATCCAGTCCGAGCGAAACATACCCATTAGGACATGAGTATGGTGAGCGAAAGAAAGAAGATACAAACGATGACAAAGGAGAAAAACTGTAACAAAGAGTACATGAAACAAAGTAACAGACAAATCAACAAATGCGTGAATCTAAATGTACATGCACACGCACTACCAGTGGCATGCCCTGTGAACATATTTCATCTGCTCATCATTGTTCCTGTTGATCACTGTTTCAGCCTCGTACCAGATGCCGCCAGAATGCCAACACTCACCACAACCACACATGCGCGTGTGCTCTGCTTCAAGTTGCAGCATGTGATTGACGATCTCAGTCTGGTTGAGAACGCGGATCCTTGGGTGTTGGTTGTGACCTGGTGGGGTGAGAAGCGAGCAAGGAGCCGCCACGACTTGAACACAGTTGAGCAAGAAGTGATGACCGTCATCGTCTGATCCTTCAGTCTTGATAGGAGTAGCGAAATATTCGTCTTCTGAATCTGACACATGAGAGGCTGAGCCATGCCTGTCGTCTGAGTCGCAGTCGGAGTAGAGACATGTGAAATTGAAGTCGGTCCACACGTCGTCATCAAAGTCCTGTGGGGCGGAATGTGGTGGGATCTCAGAATAGGAATGTAGTGGTGGTCGCCTGGTGGGAGTCTTGGGCAAAGCGGGTGTTAGAAGCGAAGGCGATGGCCAGTTGAGGCGCGTTGGGAAAGGTAGGCCGGTTGCGATAAAAAAGTCTTCATGCTCTGCCTTGACCCGCTCCACCTGCTGGCTCAGTGGAAGGTATGATGGATCGTCACCAATCCAAAGTACGATTGTCTCACGATTTGCAAAAGTGAGTGAGGAAGGGATGATATGAGATATGGACAACTTACCTTGATTCCAGGCGTTGTGATGTCGAACTGGACTGATAGTACTGGTTGCGAACGTGGGGTACAGTATGATGCCAGCGATGTCCAGATAGGTGGTATCACTGAATTCTAAAGAGTGTCTTTGAATGACGGCATGTTCTCAACCGGTGAGAGATATGGAGTTAAATGGAGATCAACGGTGGGTGTGGCGAAGGTTTATATCACACGTGACCAGGACACGTGACATCACACTGTGAGCGGCAACTCCTGAACATTTTCACTTTGAGGACATTCAGCACACTACGGGGGTCAGTAGCATTCTTGTCTGTCTCTTGTCCTCTCTAGCTAACTGGCCCTCTCTAGCTAACTGGTGCATTCACAGATGGCACACCCGTTTGGGCGCACTCATCGAAATGATTACAAGACATGCCGGTGCAGTGCAAGCTGCTACAAGATGCTCTCCAAGCGTGCCCGCGACTGCCATTATCAAAACGCTGACCCTACCGCAATGCTTCCCTCTGCAAGCGAGTGGGGTTCCTCCCCACAATCCTCTGGTGGTACTGGAGATGAGGAAGGGCCGGATGAAAGTGAGCCCACCATCCAAGATTTGGATTGCAACAAGGAGGACAACGGGGAAAGTGACCATGAAGTCACTCAAGAGGAGCCGGACTACTTCTCTGACATCGACCCATTGCACTTCCATGAAGAAACCAACTTCGAACTCTATCTCCCGCCCTCAGACGTTCAAGCTCAGTTGGAGGCTTGGTTGGGCCCCGGGTTGCAGAAGGAGCTTCATTCCATCAGTACGTCGCTCCTGCTCGTTTATATCTCCTCATTGATTATTTGTAGAATACTCAGTATGTCACTAAGTAGAACTAAGGTAAAGGAATGGTCCGATGTATCTATGCTTAGGTAAGCTAGTATACTAAATACGGAATATATGAAATACTCCAACACTCCCCCTCAAGCAT
>JBBPNE010000323.1:0-27373 GCA_038090735.1 Xerocomellus amylosporus | reverse complement strand
GTGTTTGGGGACGAGAGGACCACGAGGGGATTCGTCCCAAACAGGCAAGAGGGTGATCAAAGACAGTAGTTTGTCTATGTCGATATTCAAACTGATGTACAGGAGTGTAATCGTACAGTATATATACAATCGGAATAAATACGGAATCGGAAGTGGACGTACATAGGATTTCGGGGCAGTGTTCCGGAGCTACGAACGCACTGGGCTGTGGTCACACAGCCTCGGAGGAGTCTTGCGTCCGGAGTATGGATGGGGTTAGCGTAAGGTACAGAATGGAGGAGATCTAAAGGAGGTACACTCGGAACTCCGAAATCTCGGAGGCATATGAGTTCAGAGACGCAGGGGAACAAGGTCCGGAGCGCTGAAAACGCGGAGCAAACTCAGAAGAGCTCGGAGGAGCTCGGAAATGGAGTAGGAGGGAAATACATAAAATCTGGTATATGACAGTATCCCCCTCTTAGGCCTGAACCCTTGAAGGCCTTAGTGAGGTAAACTATACCAAATCGGAAGAGTCTGAAAAATACAGAGTAGTCGGAAACAGATGTGAGGGGTCGGGAAAAAGAGTGAGTGATGCAAAGGGTTCCGATCAGAGTGCACTCGGAGAGGAACAGAGGAGTGAGAGGAGTGTCGGATACCTGAACTCACACAGTCCAGAATGGAAGGGTTCGGAGGAGAGGTCGGGAAGGTACTGACAAGCAGACTCGCAGAGTGCAGCACTGAAAGGTTCGGAAGAGGAGTCGGGGTCGGAGCTCGTTGGAATCTAGTACTGATCATAGACATCCGGATTAGGGAGGCTGTCAGAAGCGATCAGCCAAACGAGTGGATGGGTGAATTGGGATTCTCGGAGATGGACGTAACAGAAGGTAAGAGGTCCGAAGGTCCGAAGATCTGGAGAGAAAGTGGTGTACTTTCCGAACTCGGAGGTCCGAAGGCTCGGAGGAAAAGTAGGTACACTTGACCAGAGCTCGGAGGTCCGAAGGTCCGAGGAAAAAGAGACATTGGGGGGAGTGAACCGATCAGAGGTTGGGGAGTGGTGAGGGATGGAGCGGAATGAACCTATTGAAGGTCCAAGAGCTCGGAGGGGTGGAGCGGAGTGGAGTGGACCTATCAAAGGTCGGGATGTGATGAGGGTCGGGTCGGAATGAACCTATCAAAGGCTCGGAAGCTCGGAGTAGTCCAAGAGCGAGAAGGAGTGAGAGACCATGGTGATGTTGTCGCACAGTGATCAAGAGGTTCGGAGTCGGAGTAAAGGTGTGTCGGAGAGCGACTGGGGGCTCGGAGGTCACCGGAACTTGGTACTGATCGTACATTCTGGGTTAGAGAAGTCGTCAGAGGCAGTTCAAGGGGCGAGACTCGGAGGAGATGTCGGAAGAGAAAAGGGATGTCGGGGAACCTCAGGAATGGATCTAGACTGTGAAATGAGTAAAACTATCATGGGACAAGCGAGCGCAAAGTCCCTATCCCCCTCTTAGGCTAGACGTCCCAGCATCTACTAACCAAAGGAGGATACACGGAATCCGAGTTGGACAAGGACATTGATGAGCGGAGGTGAAAGGTGGTGGGTAGGGGTCGGAATGCATGCCGGAATTCCCAGAGGTGACAAGTCAGTACCATGCCAGAGTACAAACAAGTGCAATGGGGGAGTGTGATGCAAGTAGGAGGAGGAGGGGAGTTGACCGGAGGTACGGTCGGAAATCTCGGAAAGCAGTGCGCCAATGCATTGCCAGTGCACTAACAAAGGAAGTATCGGTGGTCGGGTGAAACTCGGTGGATTGGAGGCGGCCAAGTAAGCGAGAGGAATGAAGTCCGGACGCTTCGGAGATGGGCCTGAATGCTGGCAAGTCTGTCAAGGTGGACGGAAAAAGTTACTGCTCTTGCCCTTAGCTCAACGGAGCCTATTGGGAGAGTTCAGTGGTATCCAAGACACAAGGTGACAGGGGGCTTCCAACGGAAATGACATGAGTCAACAGAGTGATTACCGGTTTCGGGTAGAGGTGGGAGGTAGTCCAAAGTGCGGAGAGCAACTCGGAGATGGGTGGAATACCATCAAGGCATCGGGGGTATGGAGGGGAGTAGGTCCGGAGTTCAGAGAACGATCCAAGACCAAGGAAATGCCATCAAGGCACGAGAGAAGGTAGGAGGGAGGTCCGAAGGTTGGTCCGAAGATTTTCGGGGTAGCTTCGGAGGTCCGGAGTAGGTCCGATGATTTTTGGACAAAGCTTCGGAGGTCATATGAGGATCTGTGGGGGAACCATCAAGGTGACAGAGTTCAGAAGCGGCAGAGGTAGGTCCAGAGTAGGTCCGATGATTTTTGGACAAAGCTTCGGAGGTCATATGAGGATCTGTGGGGGTACCATCGAGGCGACAGAGTTCGGAGGCGGAGGGACAAATGAGTGTTGGAGGGAGTGAAGGAGGGTCCAGAACTCGCAAGGAATGGGGTCGGAGAGGTCGGACTAGGTGCGAGAAGACTCAGGACAGTCTCTCACTTTGTGGCCAGCGAGACCACAAAACAGACAGAGGTCAAAGTTGAAGCATTGCTGATGCTTGGCCTTGGAGAGCCTACTATCTGCACCAAACTCGGATGTGAGTCTAGGGTCTATGGGGGAAAATTCCGGAGAATCTTCGGAGGTGAATGAGTGTGGTTCGGGGGTAGAGCCGGGAGGGTTGGAGATGGGGTCAGGAAGGTTGGAGATGTGATCGGGGGTGGACACAGAGCTGGAGGGCATTGTGGAGGATGAGGTCGGGATGGACTGGGTGGTGTTGGCAGAGCAGTCGAGTTCTGACCTGTGCTCCCAATAGCGTGCATCAATGGACTGCACAAGAGTGCGCATGTCCGAGAGTGTATGCGGCTTGCCGACACGAGTAATCTCGTCCTTAATGCGGCTCGGAAGTCCGGAATAGAAAAGATGCCGAAGTGCACCATCTCCATAACCTCGGACTTGAGAAGCCAAGCTGTTGAACTGCACCATGTACTTGTTAACACAATGTCCGTCTGTCATAGACAGATGGCGAAGTTCATACTCTGCGTTTCCAACCGGATCATGAGGTCCGAAATTGGTCCGGAGTTTGGAGACAAATTCCTGATAGTCCTCCATCCACAGGGGACGGAGCACTGGGGTGTCAGCCAGGAGGAGGTCGGGTTCGAACCATCCTAAAGCCATGCCTGTGAGGTAGGTAGGCAAATGCATGGGTATGGGTACCATGGGGTATGGGTAGGGGTCTGCCCTTCTGATACCCTGGCCTTGACCCATACCCATGGAGTGGGTGTGGGTCGTGGGTATGTACCCACATGGTCATGGGTATGTACCCCAGATGGGTATATGCCATGGGTATAGGGAATAGTGTGGGTTCGGGTAACCTGCACGGGTTTGGGGTCCAGGTGTATGCCAGGTATGGGTGCAGGTCTGTGTTTATTACCAAATATGGTAGGTCACAACTCACTTATTGTTTGTTTGACACTCACCCAACGCTTACCCTCGCACTCACCCCCCTCAACTCAAGACGAACGGCGCAACATGGACAACGACGAACAACGCCGCCGCCCTCACGCTCAACCTGACCCCCAGTCTCAACTGTGGGCAACGAGGATCTCCCTCTCCCTCCACCCTCAACTAATGAAGACGATGACAACGAAGAACGGCATAATGCACGCAGTTGCGTGCGTTGTGCTGTCCTTCGTCTCATCCTCAATCCTCGTCATCCTCGTCCTCGCTGCCCTCACCACACCCTCACCATGCCCCTTTCCTCCTCCTCCTCACCCACCCCACGACGATGCAACAGCGCCGACGCCAATGTCCTCTCCCTCTCCCCCCTCATGAGGACGAGGATGCACTAGCGACATGCCAATGCCAATGCCTCCCCCTCCTCGTCCTCACCCACCCCACGACGACCCTCACCCTCCTCCCTCAACTGATGAAAACACCGACGATCTCTGATGACGACAGCTCGTCCTCTCCCTCTCTCCCTCCCTCAACTGACGACGATGGTGATGATGACGACACCTCGTCCTCGTCCTCTGCCTCTGCCTCTCCTCTCCCTCAACCAACGACGACGACGACGACGCCCTCCTCCCTCGTCCTCACCCACCCCACGTCAACGCAACAGCGCCGACGCAGGGCCGACGCCGCGTTCTCGCGGACGATGACGACGACGACTCACCTTGCCCTCACCTGGTCCCTCCACGCACGACGCAGCGCACGCAATTGTGTGCGCTGCATCATCTCTCATCTCGACCGACGACGCAATCACTGCCGCTGCCCTCTCGCGTCTCACTCCCTGGGTGTACCCATGGGTATACCCACGCAGGGTACAGGTACGGGTCCCCTCATGGCATACCCACGTGTTTACCTGTACCCACGACCATGGGTACGGGTAAACACGGGGTACGGGTGCGGGTATGCCTCCGGACACCCGGGGGTATACCCGTGCTATTCCCTAGAGGTAGGACTGCGCAAACGTAACTTTGGCGCGGTCCCGATGGAACGCTTGAGGACGATCCTGGAAGTTAAGCTCGCACTGGACTAGGAAGGTGCGGAGCTTTCGGGGGTCCGAGCCATCAAACTGGTCCAGAGTTCGGACCTTAGTTCGCTGGCTAGAGACAGAGGTGGAGCAATCAGCGGATTTGGCGAGATTACTGATTGCTCGGGAGAGGAGTGTAAGAACATCACTAGCGATGTCCTCGGGTTCGGAGTCAATGTAGTTGGAGTCATCAGAAGGTTCGGAGTAGTCAGGACTCGGAGGGTCGGAGTCTGAAACTCGGAGATGAAGCTCCGGAGTGGGAGGTTGTGCCCGAGAGGTGGAACTGAGAGGGTGACGTTCGGAGAAGCCTCTGAAATCATGAATGACGTCCAGATGACTGCGATGACTGGCAAAGACACTGAGAGGGGCATGACGGGGGGAGTCGGAGGGGTTCATGACAGGAATACCACTTGGTACGAGACTAGGGATGGGATGCTCAAGTGAATGAACTGAACAACAAGTGGGAGTTCGAATATACTGTTAAGGACTGTGCAACTCCTGACTGGATTTCCGAAACTCCGAAAATCTCGGAGTTCGCTCGGACGCAATGGGATGTCGGCCTCAGCTTATGTGCTGTGCCCTTGTTGCAGTTCGGGTCCCGGAGGTCGGAAGAGGTCGGAGACAAGTGTCGGAGACGGAGGTGCGCTCCGATGGCGATCAGACGGTGGTCATGACAGCTGACAATGAGGGGGAGCAAACCCGAGGTGTTTGGGGACGAGAGGACCACGAGGGGATTCGTCCCAAACAGGCAAGAGGGTGATCAAAGACAGTAGTTTGTCTATGTCGATATTCAAACTGATGTACAGGAGTGTAATCGTACAGTATATATACTGTACAATCGGAATAAATACGGAATTGGAAGTGGACGTACATAGGATTTTGGGGCAGTGTTCCGGAGCTACGAACACCCCGGGTTGTGGTCACACAGCCTCGGAGGAGTCTTGCGTCCGAGTATGGATGGGGTAAGCGTAAGGTACAGAATGGAGGAGATCTAAAGGAGGTATGCTCGGAAATCCGAAATCTCGGAGGCGTATGAGTTCAGAGACGCAAGGGAACAAGGTCCGGAGCACTGAAAACGTGGAGCAAACTCAGAAGAGCTCGGAGGAGCTCGGAAATGGAGTAGGAGGGAAATACATAAAATCTGGTATATGTATGACAGGTTCCTCAAAGGCAGGTTTGATTGCCTACACTGACTCCAATTGGGCATCAGATCCAAACACTGGACGCTCACAAACAGGCTGGTTGATTAAACTAGCAGGCTGCATCTTCAGCTGGCAATCTCGCCAACAGTCCTGTGTGGCATACTCGTCCACGGATGTTACAGTTTTTCTCCTTTGTCATCGTTTGTATCTTCTTTCCTTCACTCATCGTACTCATGTCCTAATGGGTATGTTTCGCTCGGACTGGATTCACTGTCTCCTCGTCGTTGATACACTGAATCCCTCTTTCTTTGTCTTATGATCGTCTCACACCGTTCCCTACCTATGTACTACCGGGGGAGACACATTCTTATTGTTGTTATCTCGTATCTTCTCATCATCGGACTTAGCCCTCCTTAACTGATTCTCTCATATCAGTTACGTGTTCCTGATTACTCACTGTTCTATCCGATTCCCCGATGTTCTCTGATGACGCGTCCCTTAGTACTTATACTAAACCGTCTGTATTCTGTACTTCATTCTTGATCTACGCAATCTAGCGTCAACTAGTATCCTTGACCTTTGGTCTCGTCCCCAGTCTCCTAAGCCCTAGTCTCTCCCAAGGCCTCTTAGTCCCTCGAGTCCCTTGTTACAGTTTTTCTCCTTTCTCATCGTTTATATCTTCTTTCCTTCACTCGCCGTACTCATGTCCTTATGGGTATGATTTGCTCGGACTGGATCCATTGTCTCCTCATTGTAGACACACTGAATCCCTCCTTCTTCGTCTTATGATCGTCTCACACCGTTCCCTGTCTACTACCGGGGGAGACATGCTCTTATCTTTGCTATCTTGTATCTTCTTATCATCGGACCAAGCTCTCCTTAACTGATTCTCTCATATCAGTTATGTGTTCCTGATTACTCAGCGTTCTATATGATTCTCCAATGTTCTCTGATGACGCGTCCCTTTGTACTTATACTCAGCCGTCTGTACTCTGTACTCTATTCTTGATCTACGCAATCCAGCGTTGACTTGCATCCTTGGCTGCCTGCCTCGTCCTTAAGTCTCTTAGTCCCTTCTATCTCTTTGAGGCCTCTCAGTCCCTCAGGAGTCCTAGTCCTTTGACCCTTCGAGTCCCTACCTTCGAGACGTTGAGACTCTTCGTGAGTTCCTCCTCGAAGTTAGCTATTGTCCCGCTTCAACTCTAGTCGACGCCCTGCATAACATCCCTTGAGCTCCTTCGTCATCCGAACCTCTGTCTCAGAGACGTTGTGACTCTTCGTGAGTTCCTCCTCTGACACGGACGTTGTCCCACTTCGACTCTTGTCGACATCTCGCGTAACACCAGCCTCCAGGGTCTATGGAGGGAGTGGTCGGTGCTCCGAATGCAGGCCGACCACCTCCAAAGCAGCTGAAATCAGCGCTCAAGTGGTCCTCGGCACCCCAGCAGGAACTTCAAGGTCCTCAGACGACTATCATGATAGAGGCACCTTTGAGGTCATTGGCGCCGAAGACGGGTGAACACACTAACCATGAACACTCCACAAATAATGGTTAGTGACATCAATTTACCTCGGCCTCGTATCGGCTCACCCATGTCTACCCAGTGCCTCTAGTGCAGAAGGACAACAAATCAGCCAGGAAAGTACCCAGCAAGAGGAGTGCCAGGGCTCCAAAAGTAGAGTCGGCCACCGATGAGCCAGGCACCTCAATGTCAGGACCACCAAACTGTATGTTGACTATGGAAATAGCCTTCATTCTCTGATGTCCAATATGAACAGAAGCAGCCGAAACACTGAGGAGATCCGGCCGGCCCCGAAAGGTACCAACTCCGGTGGATGCTGATTACCCCATGCTGGAAAGGAAGACCAGCAGAAAATGAACAGCCACTTCTGCAGAGGACAATACACCCACTCCTAAAAGGGCCAAGCGCAAATAGTAGTAGCTTCAATTTTCTTGTACACAATAGGAAGACCATGAGTCTGCAATGAATTCAATGCACATGTTCGTATTTGTATGTACACCAGAGTAGGATAAAGCTACACATCAAGATACAAATGTTTCTAAGATTCCTAGCAGCCACCTACATCACCATGTCATCGTCTTGTGCCTCTTCTCCATATGCAAGGAGAGCCAGGACCTGCTGGGCAACAAGCTCCGACACCGGCCTCGATCCATCCTGTTGCCCGGTGGGTGCTTCGAACAGCAAAGAGCCTCCGGCCTCAACAGAACCGGGCCGAGCGGCCGAGGGGGAGTCATCGGCGGTTGGGCTGACTGGTCGGGGTCCGGTGGATGGCACCACTGAGCTCATGGTGATGTCCTGGCCCTCTACCACTGTGGCCGGCCCTGCATCCTGATGACCGAAGAGAAACAGGCTGGGCCACCCTTCCGTAGGCATAGCCGGTGTTGTTGACCTGAAGGGTCCTTGGACCTCTGGCAGATTGGGAGGGCCCGATGGCCCAGTATCCTCCCGAGCATGGAGGAAGGGGCTTGGCCGATGTTCTACGGCCCGAGGCGTCGGTGGAGAGTGACACTCGGCAGTGACAGGTGGAGGGGGTGAGGTTGGTGTCATCCACCGGATGAGCCCGCCAACGGGCCGAGTGGCGGGCCAGAGAGTGCCCAAGGTGTCAGAGAGGACGGCAGGATGCTCTGAGCAGAAGGGGGCGTTGATGGCTGTGAAGGAGGGGCGGGGGACTCCAGCGCAGGCGAAATACGGGCTATGGGGATGATCGGGGAGAGAGACCTCAAGGAGGGCCCCGAGGAGACCGGAGTGGCGAAAGGGAAATGCAGACCCGAGGACAGGCCTGCATCTCCTCCTACCTGAGGAAGATGATCACACACTATCCTGGTGAAGCTCTGCATCGCATCTTCCATCACACTGATTTGGTCCTCTAAACCCGCAAGGCGTTGCCTCACCTGGGCATCCCTTGATGCCATCTCCTGGCACAGCTTGAGTACCTCGTTGAACTCGGCTCTTGATACTGTATCATCCGACCGACCGACCGAGGTAGAGGGGGTGGATGAGGTTTGGGTGTCAGGTCCTGACTGAGGAGTTGGAACGTTCGCTTTCCCTCCTTTACTTGAGGGGCCGGGACGTGTTTCAGAGGCTATCAGACGCAATACACATCGTGAATACATATCAACCATGTTGTGACATAATCTCACCTGTTTTTCCTGTCTTCAGTATCGGTACCACCACCACAGGCTTCGGGTTTGGGGCAGAGCCCTTTTGTTTCTTCGGGGGTGGGGACGACACTGCGGTATGCCTTTTGCCTGTGCTTGAGGCCATATCGCCCGAGGGCGATCTCGGGGGAGCTGGTGATCTCAGCATGGAAGGAGTGGTTGAGGTTGGGGGACTGCATCAGCTGGACTGAGCTCCTTGCTTCAGAGCTGGGGGTTTTGAGGCCGAGTGCTGGCATTTCTTCCCAGATAGGTGAGAGCACTTCAGCTGGGAGACATATGTAGCATTGGCGACAGGCTTACCCTTCGATCGGAACGCATGGCCTCTGCGTCGTGATGCACCGGTCACAAGGGGCCCCGGGCTCTTCAGTGTCGAGGGTTGACGTTGCTTTGGGAGGGGGCTGCCGGACCTTTGATTTCACTCGACTCTGGGAACGGGCTGGCCTTGACTGAGTCGTCCTTTGCCTCGATCGGCCTCTCAACTCATCTTCATCCACCTCCATGTTCTCAGTCGCCTCTTTCTGCTTACCCTTTCCCTTGTCCACGGCTGACCGGCTTGTGGAAGCTCCTTGGGGCAGCCGAGCCAAGCCACCGGCGGCGTGTACAAATCTACTGTAGGAATTTTGGGCACTTCAAGTGTACTAATCTAATTGAATGTGGGACCAGCTAAATTTAGCGAGGCATACTGCCAGCACCCCTCTCAGGACGCCCGGGCCGGACCCAGCGACACAACGTCCAAGACACGGTACCCTGTGTCGTGTTGTGCGTGAGCAATTGATGGTCACTCTCACCGCTCATTTACAAAGATTGAACACGCCTTATAATACAATTCTTCTCCTTGTCAATACCACTCATGCATACCTATCATCACCACATTTTCGTCTACGTTTTTGGCGCGGGAACGGTATCCCCAGGTCAATAAGATACAGTTCAAGCATACAGTAGGCATCGAAATAGAATCAGAGCTTGAAACCGCCAGCAAGACCCATCACGTTCCCCGGGTCTACCGTCTCTTTGATCGCTTGTAATATCGGTATGTTCGTATCATACAAATCGACCAGGGGCGTGTCGAAAATGGCATAGTTGGGATAGACCAATGCGCTGGCGACGTCAATGGCATTTGCTTGGAGCGTCTGCGCGCTCGTCCGTATCGCGTCGTAAATGACTTGGTCAGAATCCGCCAACAACCATGCATAGTAGATGTTGATTGGGAAGAGGCCTTGCGTACGGTTAGGTGGGTATGCCGACGGGGTCGTGTTGTGGGTGAAGAGCGTGGGGAGAAAAGGCTCCACAGCATAAGAAATGAAAACCGCAGAATTCCCTGAGAGGTTGTCGCCCCAATACTGGAGTGGAGCGGTCAGCGACTCGTACTGGGAAATGAAGGAGACGATCCACTTACGGTGGTCTCGTTAACGATCGACTGAAGCAAGGAGAGCGGAAAATTCGTCACAGAAATCGAGTTGAAGATGGCTCTGATAAATGTGCTCGGGATCCTCTTGCAGCTTCGAAAAGAAATGCGCTTACCGCGTTCCGAAAGTTACAGGTAAAGACTGTATAAAAGATGAGAACGAACGCGTTGAAATATCCTGCGTGAACGAGGGAATCGCTAGAAATTCGTCAAAGATTCCAGCAGGCGGTGTTGGCCCATCATAAAAAAGGATCTCGGACACGCCCGGCTACGTCAGACGAACAAATCTGTTATGTGAATCGGATTTCAAATAAGACGCCTGCGAAAGGACTTGCCTGACCCAGAAGATAATTATACGTGGTAAGTATCGCGGCCTTTGGATCCGTGTTGTTTGCCGCAAAATTCGCCGTTGCCACATTAACCTGGTCCAGGACGTCCTCGGTAAAGGTAATGAGACCCCCCTTTGAATTTTGAATAAGGGCATCAGAATGGGTATCAAGAATGGATGCACACGTACCCAAACCAGCGTCTGCGGGAATGCCTTTAATGTAAACCTAGTTACAATTCCCTGAACGACGATTAACAATGAGTCGCCTGCAGAACATTCATTCCTACGCACAAAATTATTCAGGCCACCCTAGGAAGAGATGAATGAGGTCACGACATGCTTAGAAAAGCACTTACTTTCAGAGCAAAGAACAGATCAGCACTCGACGTTTCCGTGACATTAGTGGCTGTCCCATTAGGCGCAACCAGCTCAAATGTTTGCACGGTATCGATGGTCAGACCATACTGATTTGTGAGCCATGAGTAGCCTGTTGATATTGTTAAAAGTATCGCTCGGTCGTACACGCCGTTCGAACATACCTCCCCCGAGCGTAAATCCGGCAACACCTACCCCGGGTATGCGTCCGCCAACGACATTCACCCCCTGTGGATCAAGCACCGCATAGACATCATCCCAGATGAGACCCGCTCCTATCGTGACTGTTTGTGTTGTGGAGTCGTAAACAACATCGGAGAACCTCGACATCGCTATCTGCACTCCCACAGTCGACGAGAACCCTGGATTAGTGGCGTGACCACCACCCTTGACCTGTAGGGACACATGAAGGACTTTTAATTTTCCTTGAGCCAAACGATACGAACCGCAAAGGGGGTTTGTGTTTGGCCGAGAATTTGCAGCTAGATGCATCCTTGCTGAATAAAGAGACGTGGATTTAATGGAGCATGCTCACCGCAATACCAACATCTTCGGGCGTACCGGGTTCGAACGAGCACGCTGCAATTTGGGTACTCGACCATGCCCAATGACTGATGTCTTCTACGTAGTTGGCCGACGCTGCAATGAACACCATGGCTTGAACGCGATCTCGAAACATAAGGGAAGTACACGATAACGAACCGAAATTGTAGACTTCTGATGCCGCAGAAATAGAGGTCGCAATTTGCTGGCATGTCTTGTTGAATCCTCCCACAAGGATGGCGCTACTCAAGGTCGCCATCGCAATGAAAGGGAGAGTAGTGCGAATCATGCCTGAACCCGAGAGGCTGGGGAATGCTACGGCCGCTGTCCTGACTTGCTGAATGTATTATAAGTATGCTATTCGGCAGCACAATCTGGGAGCCATGAGAGTATGGTTTAACCATCGATGGAAAACGTGCCACTCAGCCGTAATGATTGAAATGTAAATAACGTCAAGCAAACGGAGAGGCCCATCCGCGAAGCCGGAGCTGAACAGGATGTCATCTTCCCTGTGATATCGTGCTTGCACCTCGACCACCTAGGACGCTTCAGCGATTCAGAGGCCCCCTTCATCACAGCGGGAATACACTTGTAAAAGATGAACGTTACACACCAATCCTTCAAACGAAGTATAACTAACCTTATGCCTTACGATTCGCGGGCTTCTAGCTATAAGGTTCATCAACCATGCTGCGGAAAGTACTATGTAGGCCGCCGGGCCTAGCCCGGAGACGCCACACATATAGCGGCTAGCAGCGTCAGAGTACGTAAACCAAATGCATAACCGTGGGTTATGTCGTGAACGGCCCACAATGTTGTCAAGGCACCCTGTTGAAGAAAACCGAAAGAAAAACTTCATTGGGACTAAAAACAAGGACCAGCATCTCACACAAAGCAACTTCAGAAGATCCTGTGACTGGACGCCCGGATAAAGAAAACACGCCGTGGTAGTACAGGGGTGTGAGCCCCGGATAAGTTGGCGCTATGTAATCTACTGGGCAAGTGCCCATGCATACCTTGAGAGTCGGAATCCTCAGCAGCCCAGGGCCCTCTTCAAATATGGTTGGTATGTTGTATGCTAGGGCCCAGTGGAAGTTCCATTTCCGATTAGCAAAGTCAAAAGCTGCGATGCCAAAGGCTGCTGGGATTTACATTACCTTGCGCGAGGGTTAACGTTCAGGATGAGTTCCTGGAAATATGGCTTAGTCACTACGCCACCCGCTGTTCCTGGAGCGGACTCTGTTTCCTGCATTGTGCTACATCATAAAGCCAATACGGTTTTATGCCATTTCTCATGCCCCGCGCCGACAACTTATCACGCTCGCGTATAAGGTCCCTTAACACGCAAGCCTTTCGTACAGGTTCCATTATTGAAAATCATCGATCGCACATCCATTGTCTGGGAGGAAAGCACTATGCCCAACGTGGTGGCCGAGCCGTAAGTTTGGCATCCATCCTACGCATGTCCTGCCGCTGACCGTCGTCTCCAGAAAGCAACCAGAAGAGTTGCCAGCCGACGGTGCAAAGAAGATCGCGAGGCAGGTGTAGCTATTAGCTGATTCTCGACATGTTCTTGATGCTATAGACTCAGGAGGGATGTCGGTCAAGACGCAACGGTTCCTTATCTGATATCCGCTGTTCAATCTACTGCCAAGGATACAAACCAGGCGTCGTCAACTGACGGGAAGCAAGTAGAATCGATCGATGAGATCTCCACCATCTCTGAGCCAAGGGTCATCCTGAGCCTTCCTGTCGACTGGATCGGCCAAAGAGACCAACCGATCGACATCAGCACCACCGCCTCCCCTTACTTCTTTCGCTTCATCGATTGTAATCAACTCACACAACGCAGACGACTGCAAATCGCAGAACATCCCCATCTGTTTGACACCCCATACGCGGCCGCTTCGTACATTTGGCGCGGAAAACCCGCAGAGCTCGAGGCAGTTCCCACCTTTAAGGTGGCGGGCGCCCCCAACGCCAATCCTGTCAGCGTTGAAGTCCTCTATCAAGTATGCCTCGTCGCGGAAAAGGAAGGCGTCAACCATTTGTGGCTTGATCTGCTGTGTATCATGCAGTCGGATGACCACGACAAGGCCTGGCAGATCGAGCACATGTACGAATTGTACACGTATTGCACCCTCTCCATCATCCTTCCCGCAGGTTTGCAATACATTCCGCGTCTCGACGAAGAGACCGGGTGGATCCATCGTGGATGGACGTTGCAGGAAACGTTAGGCCCGAAGCGTACCGTGGTTTTGTTTCGGTGGACCTTCGGCTCAGGTAACGTGTTTTGAATGGTCGAACACATGCATTTATTTGACGCTTGACACTATGCAGGCTTTATCGTTGCTAGCTCAGGTTATGGCAGATCTAGCACCGTGACGGAAGTTGTCCCCGGCCACCTCGCCATCGCTACTGCCAAGGATATTGTCGACGCATGCGTAGTAGGGTTCATGTTCTTCTTTCGCGAATACCCCGGGGACGATCCAAATGTTCGACCACTGTTTATGATGCAAACGAAGATATTTGGTCAACTGTCTCCGAACCTGCTATCACTGGCCGCTGTGATGGATAATGTGATTGGCGTGGAACAAGACGTTCGGGAACACGCCATCTGGCAGTGTGCCATGATGCGGAATACGTATGACCCCGTCGACATGGTTTTTAGCATCATGGGTCTGTTTGGCGTGACCCTTCCAGTCAAGGCTTTCGCAAAGCATGACCGCGTAGGAGCCACCATAGCGCTCGCTCGGAAGGTACTCGAAAGCGGAAAGAGTGCAAGCTGGTTGGGGATATCATTTCGCTTGCCACCATGTCGATATCTCGCTACCTTTCCTATCTTCCCTCACACCGGCCTTGCAGAAAAGGCGCTCGTTCGCACCAAAGATGGACTTCAAGAGATGGCAGACTTCATGGACTGCGAATTTCCGAATGCAGATGCGCTTCAGAGTGCCATGCCGACGGGGACGATGGACGACGCTGGTTACCTCACGTTCACAAGTCGGTACGCGTACGTTGTTCCTGAATTTCAACAGTCTGAGAGCAGTCCTGGAGTAAGCATGTTGGCATGGAAACAAGATACTGAGCTCAAATTCCATAC
This sequence comes from Xerocomellus amylosporus, assembly GCA_038090735.1. Classification (NCBI taxonomy): domain Eukaryota; kingdom Fungi; phylum Basidiomycota; class Agaricomycetes; order Boletales; family Boletaceae; genus Xerocomellus; species Xerocomellus amylosporus. Next base: position 12,778 of record JBBPNE010000323.1, on the reverse strand, counting down.
TAGGACTTACTTGTCAAGGCCGTGGACGGAAGTGTGTGGAAGGTAGTAGAGTGGCCTCCCACGTCCCCGCTTACCTTTGCTGTCGTTGTTGGATGGTTCAATGAATACACACCCGGAAAGACATTGGCGCTCCACTATTACTGGATCAAAATAATGCTCGTACAGGAACACGCACCTGGAAAATCCCATATCGTACTCTTCGGAGCGATGAACCAAATGTTCCGAAAGAACGTTATGATGTGGAAAACACGCCAGTTTACCGTTGGAGGTCCGGATCCACTACCACAAGGCCAACCACGTGCTGGTGATGAAAGCAAGGAGGAAGATGAAATGATTGAGAATATCAGGGACGGTATGGGATTCGAGATGCGGAGGATGGGGCCGGAGGGACGCTCTTATAAAAGCTGGAAAGAATTGAATGGTCCAAGGGCAGCTAATGCTTGGTCACAGCTTTCATTGGAGAAGTTTTATACGGCGGTTGACAGAGACACGCGTCTCCCAACAGACTGGTCAGAGAAAGCGTTCGGATAGACCAACTCGTAGTGCTCATCATAGGACCCTGCCACGAGTCACAGTGCTGCGGCGTCTGAAGTTGTTTTCTGGTTTCTTCATGCGATCATATCACTTGTCGATGAATGTACGTATCCCAGATTGCTGCCCAGTAGTCAAATTTTACGAGATGTTTTGTTGGACAGGACATGCGCTGGGTGGAAATGACAGGTGAATGGACCATCAGGCGAAGGGCACAGATATCGATATCCTCGTATACCGTGTGCATTGTGTTTTGTTTCGAAGTCGCAGCGTTGATGTGCAACTACCACAAAACATATGGCGTAGCATCGATCTGTAGTGATCAGGGGAATTGATGGTGGGCGTAAATTTGAAATGTTCACCACTGCGCGCTCTCGACTTCGTACGTGTTGCAAAGGTGATTCCTAACCTCGATATTGTCTCCCGGTAGATAAGTCCTGGCAATCACAACAGCAACTGACACTGCGATGCAAGGCGACATAAGCAGGACTCACTGACGCTCTGCTGAATCACGAGAGTTGAAAGTAAATTTGTATCCAAGATCCCCAAACGTTGAAAGGGGGATCCCAGATACAAATTTACTTTGTACCTCTACCATACGAAATTTTCCTGCTGCAAGGCTCTGGATGAGTGCGCAGCACAAACAACCTCGGGGAGAGCGGGAGCTCGTGGTAACCTCCACCGTATTAACGAAGGCCTAGGCGATTTAATCAACAAATACTCCGGCGGGAATGCAAAGACGGCTCGGTCGGACATGCTCGATGGGTGGAGGTTTGTTGACCCCTTTTCGAGCGGCGCGCCTCGTTGACACAACGCTGTCGGCGCCCATCGGCCAATATGCCGCGCACCCGGCACGTCATCGGAGCACAAAATATAAGTAAATTGGTGCACTGGCACGACGGTAAGACACTCGCCATTAGATTAGTAGACTACTAGTTGTGAGCACATCTCAGACTGCCCAAGGACACGACGTCCTCGCAGCACCCCCGAACGAGGGCACTGTTGTCCCCGAGCAGCCTCTGAATCTTAGAATAGTATTCGCGGAGTCGCATGTATGCATGACTCGGGTGGTGCGTTTTCGTTATCATCCATAGAGGGAATATTGGATCGAGTATCTGGACGAATTCTTGCGTCCTCACATTCGCGATAGGCTTGTAGTGTACATTTCTCTTCGGGGCCAGCCTCGTCTTCGACGTGTTTGCACTAGTGGTAAGTCCGGTATTCAAGTTGAAGACGTCGTAGGTCCGTACAGACAAGGTAAATAAACTTACCGGGGTCTAGTGCAGACTATGTCACGGTCGAGATCGAACAGCTTCCCCTCTAACAAGTTCGCTATCACACAATCGGGCTTTCGTTCCTCGTGGATTGGAGTCGTCCATAATATTACAGATAAATGTCCGTTCGTGAGTACATAGCCTTATCTTGATAATTATACAATCGTGTGTCCCAATATCCACCATAAACAGCACCGACGATCCACATGCGCCAGACGCCGGGTTTTTCGTAAGTTCGCTCGTCCAATGATACCAAAAATAACTGCAGACATGTAACGATCCAACAAACAAAGAAAAAGTGAGTGTGAAAGGAGCGTATGCGTGTAAAGCGGACACGTTTTCGATCAAGCTTTTCCAAAGACGAGTCTGCCCGTGCCGTGGCCGTTACTGTGCTTCTCCACCTCGATACCAATCAGCCTCGTTTTGCCATGCAACCAGTCCAGGCGACGAACGCCGCCCTCCCATCCGCCGCCCATCTTGGTGCATCGCTTTTCGTATGCGCGGGTGACCTTGCGCTGGGCCCGGCTGCCGTGGCCGAGTGCCTCCCATTCCTGTGGTGTTACCCGCGTCAGGAGTGTCGTATGGAGAGAATAGAGCAGGTCCAGGTTGGTGATGCTTGATGACCGACTGGATTTGTGGGACGACCCGCCAACGTAGAATCCGGTGCCGCTCGGGGATGAGGTGGAAGGACCGACAATGACGGGCCATGGGAACTTGTCAGAACGGAGCACCAGACGCGAAGCCGCCGATGTTGGCGGGTCTGTGGCCGGCTGCGAGAGCGTATGTGCAGGGACGGCAGTATGCGTTGTACGGTCAAGGACGGTACGCGAGGAAGGCGTGTAGGTAGCATCATATGAAATGGGTGCGTTATGCAGACGCGTCGACGCGAATAATGGGTGCATGTGTAGCGAGGTTGGGCGGTGCGGCATTTTGCTTTCTGCGCTACCTGAGTCTGATGGATGTATGGGTGGATCAGTTAAAGTAGGCAAATCTTGTGAGTATGATATGACGTACGAGAGTGCATGGATCCCGTGACCGACGACACGCTGCCTTGCCAAGCTGGATTATGTCTCAACGACGGTCGCCGCTCATATCGCATATGGTGCGAAGAGGATGATCCAGGAGGTGCAGATCCAGGAAGGAGTGACGAGCTCGAGTTGGTCCGAGAAGACGGCCCAAACGATACGGACGGTGTCATGGATGGGGTGTGCGGCATGGCATAATGCGCGACTTTATCGATAGAATGTTAGTCGGTAACGGGTGGATGTATACTTGAGCACGTACGATGCTCAGAAGACTTGTAACTGGCACGCCGGTACAATGGCGCCTTGGACGACGTCCCATACCTCACTTCGCCAGAAGAGCTGGACGCTTGTGCAGCCGTATCAAAGGCATTGTACCGCAACGGTGAGGGATTGGTGGTGCGAGCAGAGTAGCTGTTGCTACGTTTGGTCTTCAAGCGCGGTGGGGAAGTGGGTCCAGCAGAAGCTGAGCCCGCAGACGCATAGATATAGTTCGGCGTTGGCTGGGAGCGAGAGCGCCAGTGAGACTTTGAAGACTGTTCACGGGAAGGAGAGCTGTCACGAGAGTGTCCGCCAAAGATGTAGCGCAGGTAGGAGGTCATGATGTTTCGTTTTGTGGGTCGTGAATGCAAGGTCGTACACCGTCAACCAAAGTCTGAATCGACTGGATGGAGGATGGATAAATGGCTGGCGTTCGACTATTTATATGGGCGTGATAAGAAGATTTCAGGGTCCGGAATACCATCAGGCCAGGTTCTAGACATGTTCCAAAGCGATGAATTGAAGTAAGAGGACCCCCAGAAAAAAATGGCGGGAGGCTCGGCCCTAGCGCCGGATGTTTAGGAGGGTCTCATGCCGAAAATGCGACACGGACGAGATTGAAGGGATCCCTTGATGCAAGTATTGGCAACACTTGGCAGTACGACCAATTAACACGTCTTCGATTTGTCCGGAAAGTCCGTGCCGTCGATAAGCGTGCGCAGTCATGCGAGCGGCGGACAGAGGGTGGTCTGAATCGGAGGGGACAGCTGAGGTAAACGTGAAGCGGGAGTGTGGCGGGTGTGATTGAATCGGCGTTTGTGTTTAGTTTATAGGTCTGCCTTGAGGCGCATGTTGAGTTTGATTATCATCCAGAAGGCGCTTCCCGAGGGCGCATGGTGACCGCGTGTTCGCCATTTACGGCCACGGCGCGTACGACGCGACCGCCCCGTTGGTACATCCCATCGCTTGACCAGCGCATTCCTAGGAATGTGCTCAACATTTTACCACGTCAGTCCCCCAAATCTGGCTGAACTCGTGGCTGCTGAGTCAAATCTCACTATGCTCTTCAATCCCGAGTCAAGCATCTCTTTCCATATGGACACGGAAAGATGCATGGTAACCACGAGCCATTGTCACGTTGGGCGGAAATCGGTGACCATTTGAGCGGTTTCGGGGAGAAAGCGAAATGAACGACGCCGTATCACGCAAGGTCAAGTCGGGATTCCTCACACTGCAACTATGGTCTAGAACCGCCGAATACACGGCGTTGCCAATAGATACGCACATAAAAAAGATAACTACTAGTATTATACTCTGCTGGCAACCAGGAGGCGCGAAGTTATTAAGCAGGCTAACCGAAATGAAGACGATTGCTCTCCTGGTCGATCGCTGATCGTACCCTTTCATGCTCGCATTCTCCCGTGACGCGAGACGGAATCGTTCCAAAAAATATCGCTGGGAGGCCAGCTGAACTTTCGCTCCGGGTTCACCTGGGGCGTGGCCAATACTATAGTAAATGTTCGCTGCCGGTGAGAGGTAGGTCCGATTTTGAAATGGGTCGTGGCTTTCCCGCTGCATGCGAAGGCTTGATTACGCAGCACTCTGATCGCATCTCGTATTTGAATCAAAGTAAGAGGGCAGGAAGAATTCTATTGGGAGATGTAGACTCCATGCTGCGTGGCGGGACAGTCGTCCGAATGTATTTCAAAGAGCAGTCTCACGGCGTAATAACACCTAGCTTGGAAGCAAGGATTGTTAGTTGTTTGGCTTCTGGTCCAAACAAATGACAACCCTGCCTCAAAGTGACATATTCGTCTCCAACATCCATGAGCCCAACATTTGGAAATTTGCTGAACAAGCTTAAGCATATCGGCCCCTCGCAAGCAGGCCCATCCTTAGATTTAGGTGGTACTGCCACTGACGAACAGGTCTATCGTTATCGAAGGCAGAGGGGTGTAAACCTCGGTAAGGGGCTGGTGATCACGCGTAGTTGAACTTGATCACCGAGCGGACAGGATCCTGGTTCGTCCTGGAGCGGTGGATCGCAGAGACACCGTTCGCGCAGGCAGCACCTCCTGGGCAGAGTGACTTGGATGTCGCCAAGGGCTCTCACGCTAAGGAAATCTTGGAGCGCCATTGGGATACATGGATCACTAACCAAGATTTCGAATGGCTCGCCGCTAGGGGCATAAACGCCGTGCGGATCCCAGTACGCTGTCCTGCCACCTGTGTATACTCCCCCCTAGACCACGCATGCAGATTGGTTATTATCATCTATGCGGCCTTGATCGTTCCATACTATCAGGGACGGATTTCCATGGTCTTGACAGTGTGTTTGAGGGTGCTTGGATCCGACTCGTGCGAGCAGTCGAGACCGCTCAGTTCTATGGCATCGGTGTTCTATTCGGTTTGCGAATCGCTCCTTCCCTTCTACTTCCCTAATACGACTTGCAGACTTGCACTCTGCTCCCGGGAAGCAGAATCAAGATTCCCACTCAGGGACTTCTTCTCCCACAGTTCTGTTTGCCATTCGATCAAATCTGGACCTTACTGTCCGAGTCCTTCGCACCTTGCTGTCCGCCGTGCGGTCGCTGCGCTCGGAGCACAATCCCCCGATCAGTAATATCATTGGAATCGAGTTACTCAACGAGCCCAAGCCGTCGTCCCATTCCACATTGAAGGACTGGTACGGAAAAGCGATAAAGCAACTACGCGCAGTCGACCCGGGGTTACCTCTTTACATATCTGATTGTTGGATGTCTGACGATTATGCCCACTTTGTCAAGTCGCTCCCCAAATCCACGGCACCGATCTGTCTAGACCACCACCTATATCGCTGTTTCACGTCAGAGGATATCTCGACGCCAGCCGCACAGCATTCCACCTCACTGGTGGATCACAATGCACCGACGCCGCAAACGTTTGCACGCGTAGCAGGCATACTTGAGGATGCTGGGGCTGCGCTTGTGGTTGGGGAATGGTCGGGTGCGTTGAACCCCGGTTCGCTGCAAGGTCCCATAGACGAACGAGGAGAACGAGCGCGATATATCGCCGCACAGCTTGCTCTGTACGAGCAGCACTGTGCTGGATGGTTCTTCTGGACGTACAGGAAACAACACCATGGCGATCAAGGGTGGTCCTTCAGAGATGCAGTGGAAGCAGGCGTGTTTCCAGACTGTGTCGGCGTGTCCCCAAAGAGGAACGCTCCCGTCCACGATCCAGATCGAGTTGGGAGGAAGGCTGCGGCATTGGACCAGGCTGTAGGTTAGCCCAATTTTTGGCCTCTTCGCAGCCACTGTTTCTCAGGATGGCTCCCAAGGTCAACATACCTCCTATTGGGCTCAGCACCCAGGACAATACGAACAATGGCGTTTTAGCAAGGGGTATGACCAAGGTTGGGAAGACGCTTACCGATTTCTTCTACACAGCGTTGCAAACCAGCGTGTGGTCTCTGAGCTCGGATTCCAGGGTCTATGGAAAAAGAAGAGGGTACATGACCATGGCGTCGATAATGGGTTCAGCAACAATCTTTGGGAATATGGTAAGGCATGCGGCCCCACCACAGTCCTGGTTTCGTGTCCCCTGTCTTCCTTGCGGATCTCTTGGCTCGGTCTGGGCTGATATTACTTTTTCTCTTTTTCAGAACATGGTTATGTGCAAGCCATTCGCGACGCAAAGCTTGACTTTCAGGCTGTGTATTGCTGAGCCTGCGATCCTCGCAGTCCAATTTCCAGCTTCGCGATAGAGAGATGTGGAACGGAGGTGTTTTTTCATGCATGCATTTTCCGTCCGTTTGCATTTGGCACAGCTATTTGGCACCAACTCTTGTAATATTTTCTCTCCCTGCGTGCCTACGACGTTGTGACGCTTTGGGGTGGTATCGCGGTTCGCGAATAGACATATGGTCTCTCTTTCCGGTGCCTTATCGCGGGACACGCCGCGATTTAATGATGATGTGAGCGGCGCAATGTATTATATTCCCTTAAGGCTCCTACTACCGTCACAGGGCCACCTTATACATTCGTATTGCCTCCGTCGGCTCGGTTGCATCACGAGTACGGCCTTAAGGGACAAAATCCATTTTCAAGGCACACAAGCGCGATTGTATACATATCGTACTACAGTCCAGCATACGTCACAACGTAATTTGTCAGAGCAAATATTGTCCCTTGTATCGTAGATGGGTATATGGGGGTCTATGATCATATCAGAAATACTCGTCGTGATGCGGCATTCAGGCAGTGATAAGTCTCCAGTGATAGAAACCATCCTCATCGTGTGTTCTGATCAACCCTCTAAAGATGTGTTTGTCCAGCAGGTAGTCGATTCGCTTCACTCCCCGGCTCGCCTCCGCCTGCGCTGATGATGGCACACTCCGGTATCTCCGAGTATACGCACGCGCGATCGCGGTCTCCTCGGATAGGCTGAGGCTAGCCCAGTCCTGATGTGTGATTTGCCTGTGAAGCGAGGAGTGGATCATGTAGAGGACGTCGCCAAGGCCGATCGGGGGCGGCACGGTGGGAGAGGTATATCCGTCATAGTGAAACTCCAAGTCAATCGGCCATTGCGGGATGGCATCGTGGGTGATGCGCATCCGCGCGATAGACGGGTACGTCGCGGGCTCGCGGAGCTCGTCTGCGGAAAGCATGGCAGATTGTCCAGGACCGACCCATCGGAGGGGAGCAAAGGATGGCGAGGCGAGGTCAAAGTAAAAGTCCATGCGGGGTGCCTCTCCGTTTAGGAGGGGGTGGATTTGGAACTGGGAAGACGTGCCGGCCCATGGAGAGGCGGGCTCCCATGGCCGAAAGCCCCCGCCAAAGGATCGCCTTCGGGCCTGCCCCGATGTGGGGGCGGCAAGGAATGGGCTGGCTGGCATCTCGCCGTGCCAAGATGGTCTACGGGCACGGGGAGGGTTCCAATGGGGATCATCGAAACGCACACCCTGAGGTGTGGTGGGTCTGAGATACGGAGATGACGGGGGGTATGGGGAGGATGGGTAGAGCGTAGCGGGGGGGATAAAAGGTGAGCGTTGGGTGTAAGGGCCGCCGAGATACGGAGTGGGCTCGAAAGCAAAGGGAGTATAGACGTATGGACCAGACATGATGATCGATGATCAGGGTTGTGTTTGTGCGGGGTCAGGAGGCGGGAGCATGTTATATCTGAAAAATAGGCAGCTTCAGGCACAGCTTTCAATACCAGCCGTAGCCCGTCGTCATTAGTCATTACACAGCCTGTCCCTTGGACATACCTCACAGCCACGAATGGGCGGAGTAGTTCACCGCCCGAGTGGTCTCGGCGGGTGGCTTGGCCCTTTGGAAGCAGGCGGAGAGACACAGCGTCCACGGTGCTATGTTAGCTATTGGAGGTCAGGTTTTGCCAAACAGAAAGCTGCCACGCTGCGGGACCAATTAGAGAGTGACTCACCGGTCCGCAGACAACCAAGGTCCGCTGCTGCGCCTATCAAATATGGTATTTTTCTATAGGGCGTTGGAGAGTCGGATTGAAAGACTGCGATGTTAGTAAGATGGCATGTAGCAGCGCCGAGGATGATCGATCTCGATGATTGATGATCAACGTGACGATGAAAGTTGTTCCCACGTACTAAAGGAGGCTAGCGCTGGTTTTTTCCCACCGCCAACGGTTCTCCAACGTCGTTAAACTCTGAATGCGGCAGCATGGCGTCATATAAACGAAATTCGCCATGCGCATATCAAGAGGAAAGAGAATCAACTTAGGCTCCTCAAGGCGCTTGATTTATCGAATGGCGTAAGACGCACGCAAACCATCCTGTTGAGTGAAGCAAGGATGAGGACGATATGCTCAACGCCGACCAGACTAAATCTTCACATCGGAAGTTGGACAAACCAATGAACAAGAGGTGACAGTGACAGTCCCGAGGGATTCAAGGTCAGTTCGTCCTGGTTTTGTGACTGGGGTATAGGTTGACAAGACTGGCATTTGCGGTTCAGCTTCAGGCATTTCGCAAGCTATCATTGTGCTTCCAAAATCACCCGCTGAAAGACCCGGATCCGATAAAACCTATGCTGGTCGCGCCGTTTTTACTCTTTGGAGAGACGGTGCAGGGATTCACGACAGTGGAATATTTCCGGTCGGTATCCTGGGGAGTCAGCATCCCCGTTATCCTTATTGGCAGTGCTGACGCTCAAGTTGTCAGTGCCATCGAGGAGGCTATGTTGCCAACGGATTCATTAGGAAGGAGTACTGAGAGCTTTGGTCCCCAGCAAGAAGGGATGTCAATAGTCACACCCGTCGGATCTACGGGTGATGGCCAGGGCTTTTAGTATTCTCCATCGCTCGATCTACTCCTTTTCTCAGTGTTTCCAAATTGATTGTTGTAGGTGTGATGCAACTTGTGAAGTCAAGTTGATCGCTGAACAGCTTAGGCTTGCAGTGGTACAAGTAATGTACTACATACTGTCGGTCGAGGGATGGCACTGGCCTACCCGCAAATACCCGCGCACCGTGTGGTGTGGGTGTCGGCGCGGGTCGGGGACATGTCACATCGTACCCATACCTGCCGTACCCGCCATTGGACGATCCAGGCAAGCAAGCGTTCCGGACTCCAACCTCGGAACAAGTATGATTCGCGCCGTCTCCTGTCCATTGCGATGTCGGGGTTGAGCAGCGCAATCAATTCAGAGGATGTTGGTATTGCGGTCAGCACATTTTGCTCAGTTGACGTACCCACATTTAAGAAGGAGATTGATTTCAGCTACGAATTCTCGGCCAAACCAGAACTCCATTTGCGGTTCGTATTGTTGAGGTTGAAACGACTCATGGCCCACTTACTTACTCCCAGGTAAAAGGCGGTGGTCACGCCACCAACCAACCCAGGGTTTTCGTCGACTGTTGGAGTTTAATAGCCATTTCAAGGTTTTCCAGTAAAGCTTATGATTCCGAAGCTGATGGGAGCGGGTTTATGTGGCGCTCGGACCGCACGGAGTAAATGTCGTTAGTGGACGAATATCTGGTCTAGGCGTTGTTGAGTTCATACTCGGGGGAGGTGCGTTCGAAGCGCATGTAAGATCGCCAGGTGCTTTGACATGATTGACAGGCCACTCATGTCTCACAAATATGGTTTGACAATCGACCTGCAAGCGTTTGAGTTGGTCGTGCCTCATGGAAAGTTGTCGATATCAGATCTGTTCTTTGCTCTGAAGGTACGTGGTTTTCTGAGCATGTTGTAAGTTCATTAATATTTTCATAGTGTGGCCTGAATAATTTTGTGCGTAGAAATGTTCTGCCGACAACGCTATTAATCGACCTTCAGGGTATTGTAACTAGGTTTACATTAAAGATGTTCCCGCAGGCGCAAGCCTGATACCCATGCAGATGTCCTAATTCAAAATGTAAAGGGGGCCTCCTCACCTATACCGCGAAGTCCTAGACCGGATGAATGTAGTGTCAGCGAACTTTGCGGCGAACAGCACAGATCCAAATGATGTGATAGTCACTATGTCTACACTCTCGGGCAGGTGAAGCATTTATAGTGTTTTCCTTGACATTCAACATGTTTATTCGTGCCACTCAGTCGGCCGTGACAGAGGCCCTTTTCTATGATGCGCAAACACCACCTGCTGGAATCTTTGACGATTTTCTGGTGATTCCCTCTCTCACACATGATGTGTATACTCGTTCATACTCATCCTTCGTGCGGTCGTTCCCCGTGATTTTGAATGTAAAGCGGCATTTTCGACACGACTCCCCGCGACCAAGTATCCGCTGTCCTTGCTCCAGTCGATCCTCAACGAGGCCCTCGTGAGTTCGAGTGTTGCTCTCGTCGCAAGTACGAGTTTTACCTATTTTGTTCTAGTATAGGGCGAACATTTCGCTCTGGAATTTACGGTATCCATCACCTCTATGGAACTATTTATTCCCACGCTCCTCAACCATGACACGGCCCGCCTTCCCGTGCCCAAGGCCTCATGCCGCTCAACATCTACTTTGCATGGCTGTCATCCGATCCCGATCAGCGCAACCAAGACGCGGTACGGGCGAGTGTGCGTACGTTGCAAGCGAGTGCAATCAATGTCGGTCAAAGTGACATCGCGAATGCCGTTTTCTACCTCAACTATCTATTCGATACGCTGCTGGTCGGCTTGTAGGGTGCCAACCTACCAAGCATATGGACGACGATCAAAGCGGTGGACACGGAGGATGATATGGGTTTGACCGGAGGGTTCGAGCTGTAGCCCAGAACATGAAAAATGAAGTATGTTGTTTGTGTTCAATGGCATGAGATACTGACATCTTGTAGCGTTCTAGCCATGGGATGGTCAAGTATGCTTCCGGGACTCGGAGCTGATATTGCTTGTACAGCAGTAACCTTACTTACTCCGATGGTTAAAACAACATTGGTGTGCTAATTAACGTCGGACATCCGTACCGAAAGAATGCAGGAAACAGAGTTCGCTCCAGGAACAGCGGGTGGCGTAGTGACTAAGCCATATTTCCAGGATCCCCTCGGGCATGGTAATGCAAATCCCAGTCGCAGCTTCTGACTTTGCTAATCGGAAATGGAACTTCCACTGGGTCCTAGCATACAATCATATTTGAAGAGCGCTGCAGAGGAATCCGACTCTCAGGGCATGCAAAGGCACTTCCCTGGATTACACAGCGCTAACATCCGGGTTCAGCTCCCACGCCTGTACTACCACGGCGTGTTTTCTTTATCCGGGCGTCCAGTCACAGGATCTTCCGAAGCTGCCTTGTGTGGCTTGCTGGTCCTTGTTTTCAGTCTCAATGAAGTTTTTCTTTCGGTTTTCTTCAACAGGGCGCCTTGACAATGGGCCGTTCACGACGTAACCCACGGTTATGCATTTGGTTTACTCTGACGCTGCTACATATGTGGCGTCTCCGGCCTACATAGTACTTTCCGCAGCATGGTTGATGAACCTTATAGCTAGAAGCCCGCGAACCATAAGGCATAAGGTTAGTTATGCTTCGTTTGAAGGATTGGTGTGTAACGTTCATATTTTACAAGTGTATTCCCGCTGTGATGAAGGGGGCCTCTGAATCGCTGAAGTGTCCTAGATGGTCGAGGTGGAAGCTCGAAATCACAGGGAAGATGACATCCAGTTCGGCTCCGGGCCTCGCGGATGCCTGCCTTCTCCGTTTGCTTGACGTAATTTACATTTCAATCATTGCGGCTGAGTGGCACTGATGTTTTCCATCGATGCTAAACCATACTCTCATGGCTCCCAGATTGTGCTGCCGAACAACATATAATACATTCAGCAAGTCAGGACAGCGGCCGTAGCATTCCCCAGCCTCTCGGGTTCAGGCATGATTCACACTACTCTCCCTTTCATTGCGATGGCGACCTTGAGTAGCGCCATCCTTGTTGGAGGATTCAGCAAGACATGCCAGCAAATTGCGACATCTATTTCTGTGGCATCAGAAGTCTACAATTTCGGTTCGTTATCGCGCACTTCCCTTATGTTTCGAGATCGCGTTCAAGCCATGGTGTTCATTGCAGCGTCGGCCAACTACGTAGAAGACATCAGTCATTGGGCATGGTCGAGTACCCAAATTGCAGCGTGCTCGTTCGAGCCCGGTACGCCCGAAGATGTTGGTATTGCGGTGAGCATGCTCCATTAAATCCACGTCTCTTTATTCAGCAAGGATGCATCTAGCTGCAAATTCTCGGCCAAACACAAACCCCCTTTG
>JBBPNE010000322.1:0-27411 GCA_038090735.1 Xerocomellus amylosporus | reverse complement strand
TGGCTTGAAAAGGCCAAACAACTCACGACAGCAAGTGAAAAGAAGGTCGAACCCTTCAACTTCCGGCCCGAGTCGTGTGTCAAGCTTAACAACGTCGAATCTGCTCGAAAGCTTCTGGATAATATGTACAACCAAATGCAGGTTGACAAAATCACTGACGCGTTAGCTGTGTCTCCACCTGTACCAGAGAAGGCCGAGAGACCCAGGTTCCTATTTACAGTGAAATTAGTGATGGCAGAGGACCTCGTACCACTCGACAGCAGTCCTTCGGCCCAGCTTGATACGTTCGTCACCCTCAGCGACGAAGCCGGAAATCGATTGGTAAAGACTCGGACGATATATGATACACTTAACCCTCGCTGTGAGAGTTATTCAGTTTGTTGTTTCAACTATTCTGACCCCCCAGCTGTAGGGGAGGAGACTTTTGACATCTCAGTCGACAAACCGCTCTGGCTCATGTGCAGTATACGAGATCGCGCGTTGGTAGGCCAACACGACGTGGTTGGTCGTAGTTTTATCTGTCTGAATCCCGCACAATACGGCGATTTCCTGACGCATGACGCGTGGCTGAACCTTGAGGCCGCTAATCATGGTCATCAAGGTCGAATTCTCCTGCGTGTCAGTATGGAGGGGGAGAAGGACGATGCTCAGTTCTACTTCGGACGCGCGTTCAGGTCCCTGAAGCGAAGCGAAGGCGACATGATGCGTATTTTCATTGACAAGGTTAGTGGGTAAACACCGATTCTCGTAAATCGTACTTATTCGCATCCCCTTGCCGCCAGATGTCTCCGCTCATAAGACAGTCACTGTCGCGCACGGTATTGAAAGGCCTCATCAAGACTACAGTTCTCGATTACAACAAAGCCCTTGCGAACGTAACTGGCCTCTACCGATCTGCACTCGGCTCTACCTCGAACGAAGTGCAAGTACCTCTTCCATCGTCCGAAAAGCCTCGCGTTCGCCCCGAGGAATTGACTGACGTAGAAATCGAGCGTGCCATCGTTCCCCTCTTTGACTACTTCGATGCCAACTTGCACATCCTCAATACACACTTGGCTGAGACGGTCAAAGACACGGTGATGCTCAGGGTCTGGAAGGAAATTCTGACAGTCATCGAGGGCCTTCTCATACCTCCATTATCGAAATTATCGAGCGATATGAAGCCCTTGAGCGACAAAGAAGTAGACATCGTTTTCAAGTGGCTGAAGGTAGTGTTCTTGGGCTTGCATTTTAGATTGCTTGCTGACCAGAGTTGGTAGTTCATGAGGGATTATTTCCATGCTGAAGGCGAAGGTGTTTCACTGGAAACCCTTCAGAACCAGAAATATCGTGACGTGGTGTCGATTCGCCTGTACTACGATTGGCATACGTGAGTGAAAATATGAATATGTGGTCGCGGACGCGGCTAATTCGTTTCTAGGGACACTCTCATGGAAGAATGCGTTCGCGCCATGCAGCAGAGTCTGCGAGAAGCCGTACCTGTCAAGAAGCGTGTCAAGAGTGTTTATAATCAAAGAAACCTTGGGACAATCAAGGAACGCAAGAAGGAGAAGCAAGAGAAAGAAGTATTCAGCGGGGAGACCATCATGCGTATCTTACGAATGAGGTACGCAACCGTCGTGACTTGAGGATCAGACTAGCTCAACTAGTGTCACAGACCAAATACACAGGAGTTTATAGCACAACAGCTTGATATTATGCAAGCTATGCGAGCCGAGCAAGAGCGGTCTCAAGCAGCACAGCAACAGAGGAAATCGCAACGAAGTACTCGGCATGCACATATTCAACCGTCCATCCCGCCACTATCATCAAAAGACCCATAGAGGTCTTGTCTACTATCTCTGATACCTTTCGTCATATACCCAAGCTGTGGACAATCTCTATGACTCGTCCGTCACTGATGCTAACACCTTACGTGTCTACATGGAGACCTTGTGGATGGCGATAGGATACCATCACGCTGCCTCGCGAGATAGCGGTCCTTGTTTGTTTGCTGTGGAGACTTACCTTATCAGGCTACGCAACCTTGTTTTTCAATTGTTCTCTATGTAGGTACTAGTACGTATACGGACCAACTCCGATTTGCTCTTCTGAATTGTCTGAAGCGGAGAACAATGAAGCCTCGGTCTCCAAGGAAATGGATGTGGTTCGACTAACAGCCTCAGAGCCCACATTTTATATTTTAACACGCAGGTGTCGCCGAAATTGTTGCAGAACCTTCGTCGTGACCACCCCGGTCCCCGGCCTTCAGCCATTCCAAGTTTATTTGTAGTTGACTCTATTTCTCGCAGCTTGCTGGTCATCCAAGCTCTTTAATTTCCTTGTTCTTGGTATCTCTACGTTGCAAGCGCAGGTTCGCTCATTGTTACCGTGCTTCCAGGCCAGTGGCATTCACGCTCAGCATCATGATGTTCCTACCTGGTTTCGCGCGTAAGTAATCCATCGCGTATCCGACTGCGCAGCGCTGATGTCGGGAACTATCTCTCCAGGTGTATTCATTGCCCTCAACATTGTCCGTGCATTGAGCATAATTGCTCTCTTGCTCGTATTCGCAACTAGCATTCTCGAACTGGTTGATGACGTCGAGGCCGTCAATGCATTCACGAACGGCGATTTCAACGTGACTGCGTTTGACACGGGAAACTCGGACTATATTCCGTATGCGACTTTTGTACCACAGGAGAACTCTAGATTTCTGACGATGCTCATCTAGAGACAGTACCGTTCCCAACCAACCTGGCGGAGCCTTTTGGTCTGTATTGAACCGGGTCTTCATCATATTCCAGACTATCGTGCTCATCCTGTCCGAAATTGGTATGTGCCACTCTCTTTGAATGAACGGATGGGAGGTTTAAAGGAAACCTAGGTTGGCCTGCCGCATTCTTTGACCGCTTCTTTCCCGTTCTCGGAAAAGACTTTGGGGTAGGCGCCCTCGGGGTCATGCAATGCCTGTAAGCCGTCGCCGACGTTCCTCCAGCGTTCTATCTGAGCCGGTTTTGTTAAGGATTGGCGCGTCCGTCCTCTCTCACTATGTCGGCGAATTTCCCCTGGTGACCGCATTCTTTTTGTTTTCGATCGGATGCGCCAACATGCTTGTCGGTCTGATTTTCCGGGAAAAGGTCAAGGACAAGCGGTCTATCCTTTCGTGGCGCGAACGCGGCAAGGATGTCCTCCCGTCACACGTCCGAGGTGTTGATATCCGACCCATTACGGGTGCGCTTTCGTCGGCGTTTAGCCGCGAAGAGAAATCAGATGATCCCACCCGCACGCCGTCAGATGCCTCCAGCCGGTCTGGATTGGGCTTTGGAAGGCAGGCCGAAAAAGCAGCCGGCCTGAAAGGTACGTGTGTGCCAACTATTCACGAGCAATGTCTCAAAGCGGTCCCTAGGTTTCATTCTCACGAAGCCAGTCGAATCCGTTCCAAGACACGCAGCTTAAACGCGACGTTATTTGTATGTCAAGTTTGGTCATGCTCTGCTGTATCGATTATCTTTCAATCTATCAACTGTACCCCACCTCTTACGGTCCTTTCCTCCACACGTCGTAACAAGCTTTTCATTCTGTGTATTCCTTGTACTTACTACCTTGCAATGACGCATGTCCTTTGCCCATCGTGCTAGACAGCACACACCAACAAAGTGGTGACTGCAACGAGATCACACGTCTTCGCAAGGGAGTTCCTGAGGCAGGTACCGGACGAGCGAGCAGTTGCTATTGCAGTCTACTAAAAGACAGGAGAAACGGCGTCGTCGGGCCCGTGAAAATACATGGACTCGGGGGACACTCTAAGGTACATACTTTCCATGTTTCCTGTGCCAATTCTCGATCGAGTCCCATCCAAAACGCTTGTAGACCTGCTTAGGGCCTTCGGGGAGGCGCACGTAGTCGGGCTTGGAGTCTGTCTTGACCACCACCTGTCCAAGAACAAGAACAAGAACAAGGGGCTGTTAGCTCCCGTTCACCTTCACCCTTTTGGGGGGACGCACCAGCTGCTCGGGGGCCTCGAGCGGAGGAGAATCGATTGCGGGAGCAAACGGATGAAGTAGCTCGGGCCTTGTATCAGTGATATATCGTCAGCCATGGATCGATTCGTGCCCGGTGAACGCGTGGAACGAGAACTCGATACGCACCAGGTCTCGTCGTACAACCACAACATGGCAGAGCAGCGGGTGCAAAAGTTGCGCTCGGACGAGGCGATCGATTCTTTTGGGGTGTCGCGGTCGAGCACGGCACGGTAGACGCTGCCGGTGAGATGGCCACTCGGTGAGCCATCATGTTGGGTGCATGCGGGAGAGAGAAAACGCACCGGATATGTTCCTGACCCTGGGTGATCTGGAGCGTCTCCGCGTTGGCACTGAGGTTGATCGACCCGCCCACGCCGCCGACTTTGCGGCAGATGGAGCAAACGCACAACTAGTAGGGTGCGGAGAGAGTGAGTCTGTGTGAAAGCCCGGGCTTGACGACGCACCTGGTACGGAACGGGAGTGTGGCTGCTGACGGTGAAGCGGACGGCCCCACAATGACAACTTCCTTTGAGCTGGACGGGCATTACAGATTCACTGAGACATTAGGGGCTCTTCACGAGCGTATATACACACGGACAGCCACCGGTTATCAAGCTAGAGATCATACAAGTTGCAAGAACAGAACAAGGGACAACAAGATTCAGCGTCTTCACAAGTAGTACATCGTATCCCGCAACCTTGGCCCCGAAACACCATTACCCCATATCCCCTCAGCCTTCTTAAACACGGCGTCCTCTGCCCGTTTCTTCCCCTTCTTCCCGTTACCATCATTGGCCTCGGCGCTGTCGTCCCTGCCTCCCAGCAACAGTTTGTGCAAGTAGCACCGTCCGCGTTCACACGCAATGTCTGCCCAGTATGCCGGAGAGACAAGGCTGACAGCCTTGGTCGCGCGCTCAAACATGTAGCTCAAGTCGTTCGTGAGGCGTTGAAGGTCGTCCGCCTTGAATCCATTTTCATCGTGCACGACGAAATAGTGCGTCGGTCGGGTGGTTCCTTTGAGGCCACCGTGCGCTGTACGTCACACGAGACGCGAGTCAGCAAGGCCATCGAGACCCGTCTTGAAAGAGGCACAGACCTTGGAGGAAGAAATCAAACTCGTATGCCGGCGTGACGCCACGATCGACGACCGTGCCAGGAAGCGGATTTCCATCTTGCGCAGCGTCTTCCTGCTTGGTGGGATAGAAGCGCGTGTTGTGTCTCTTGCCACAGACGACGATGCTGAGTTTGGGATCGTACGAGGCAAAGTGCTCAAAGGCCCTCTTCATCTGTTTCAGCTCATATTGGCGTACTTGCACGAACTGACTCTGCAGGGAGAGTCGCGAATAGGTGGTCAGATAAGATCGCAGGACGAGCACACGCACCTCGGAAACCCCATCGCGGTATAGAATAATTCGCTCGGGTAATTTCCCGTTGTTACGAGCCTTGTACAATTCGAAGCGACTAATGAACATGTCCCTGAGGACGTCACCATTGTCCTCATCACGCTCAATCTGGCCCAGGCTTCGTCAGATGGTGCCCGGCGGTCAGGGGTAGGGTTTGGATACCTCAACTTTGCTCCTGCGCATGGCGAGCGTCGCGGGATATTGCGCAAAATGTTCGTCGACGCTCGCAACTACCGCCACGATTGATGCTGATCGGGAAAGTGCTTGGTAAGGGTCGTACCAGCAAGTGTATGTGTAGAGATACTTGCGCGTTCCATCGGCGGAAGCTCCCCTCGCGGGGTGCGTCACATCCATACCCATGATCATCGTCGACGCACTCTTGAGCCACGTCCCACTGTTGGCACCCAATTTATGGTTAATACCACCCAGCTTCATGTTGACCTTGAGTGCGACGTTTGCAAAGTATTGTGGTTGACCCCGATCTTTTCTGACTTTTCCGGACTGCATGCACACAGTGGGGATATCGAGCTCGACATCACAAAGCTGCTTGAGGCCATTGTAAATCGCCTTGTCATCGTTGGACAACATGATGAGGACGAGCTCCGGTGCAGCTTGGGCTATCAGGGCCCTCAGGGCTCGTTCTATTGCTTCGATCGCATCATCACGAAAACGGTTGCCTTTCTGGTTGCCTTGAGGCAGTTGCACTTCTGCATAGGCTTGCTCTTTAAGCGGCTGCACTTGCATGCCGCTCCTGTTGCACATCGAACGGAACCCGTCGGTGATTTTCCGCAGCTGTGGGTCCCTGGCGTCTCTGAAATCGTCTCTCCCGCCGTCCTGGATGACAAGCACCGCCCACTTGGCCAGCCGCGCACCGACAGCGAACTTGATGCCTCTGAGGTTCCACGATGCACCATCATCGATGGCGGGGGACGCGGAGGAGGAGTACGACAACCCCGGTTTGTCCAGGACACGTCCGGGCACGACCACCATCTCCGTGCCAACGCTGATCCCAAACGACTCCAGCACTGGGTTCGAATCACGAAACCCGAGCATGCCGATACCCCGGTTAACGATCTCGTTTGCATTCGCTTTGGGCGGCTTGCAGGCTACGTCGAGCATCGCTTTGGCATGTTCTTTGTTGGTGAGTTCTCCTTTGAAGCCCTGGTCTGGGAGGATGTCGCAGAGTTCCGGAGGATAACGGCTGCCGTTGGAGCCTTCGAGGAGGGGGAGTTGAGGGTGGTCCAATTTGATGTTATACTCTTTCGATGATAGTGAGCAAGGGTACTCGAGCCGAGGTGATCACCCTCACTGTCTTTGTAGTACTGCTCAACCGAGATTAATCCAGACTTGCCATACCTAAACTTGTACTGACGGGCATTCTGCTTGGACACACCCTGTATCATGACAGTGTGCTTGTTGGGCTGGGTCACCACCCGCACTTGACTTCCGAAAGCATCCGTGCCACCTCTGCAGAATCGATGATATTCGTCCAAAGCGTCCACAAAGTTCTGGGGCTTGTAAAATGCTGCATGGCATGTATTGACATTGACCATGAGCTGGTGATGGGCAGGGCGAACAGAGACATAGAACCCCTCCCGCGCCGTGAGACCTCCACCGATATCTTTAGGATCTGGCGAGTCAAAGAAAAGCCGTTGGTCGGGATGCTTCTTGCTGTCGTCGCTACGGCCTATTTTGATTCCCGACCGAGATGGCTGGGCAATTAGGACGAGGTTCAGCGCGGAAAGGACCTTGGCGAGCGCTTGAGAGTCGACAGGGGTCCCTGCAAGGCAACTGTATGTATGCGAGGTCAGATCGACCCGGGATATAATCGAAAGTGATATACTCGTTCAAAATCTGTTGATCGACTTCTTCTTCAAAGGTGAGCGTGAGCGCGTATTCGGTCCCTCCCTCAGAGGGGCCACCCTCTTCCTCGTGATAATATGTACCACGTATGGTCAGGGGTTGCGGCAATACGACAGATGCCACGAGCTTCTCGGCGCTGTCGTGTGCTACACGACCGGGCATGTTGGCTTGTTTCCAATCCGCGGTCTCTTCTGCGAGTTGGAATACACGATGTTTGACGCGGCGTGTGAGCTTCATATCGCCGGGGAGGGTAATCGCGGCACTGTAGCGATAAATCTGTCCCTTGACCTCGACGGGAAAGTAATTGGCGCGAAGCGAAATCTCTCTCCCTTGTGTTCCAAAGTCGGGTCGAAGGGGCAGACGGTCATCGTCATCGTCAGTACCAGTTACTGTCTGTCTGTTCAATTTGGCGACGACGGCCTTGTCGGAGCCATCTTTGATGCGGGCATCGACGGTACCTGGTCGATCCTGCATAAAGATGCTGTGGTGCCGACGAAACGCTGTCAACGAGCCTGCTCGCGTGTGGGCAAGGGAAATGGACTGACGCTCCTTCAGGTCGCCCGCCCCTGTATACCCCACGAGCGGCTTCGAAGTGGCCTCTGCCTCTGCCTCTATCACTGTTGCCACCAGGGGCGCTACCGCGGCGAGAAAAACTTGAGGGTGACGTTCCTCTTGCTGTGGAGTCGCCCTGACCCTGACCACGTCCTCGCCCGCGGAGTCCTCCTCCGCGCCGAGCTTGCCAGCGTCCAGAGCTCGAACTAGCGCTACTCATCGTTCGTCGCAGAAGGAACAGTCTGTCGCTTGATAGTGGGTGATGATTACGGTGCGGACCAAGAATCAATGGACGGACGGCCGCCTGAGTGCGTGCGCAGTCACGACCCCTATATAGGATTGATAGCCAGACTTGAGCGTGAGTCATGCGGGCGCGGAACTGGAAGGAGTGCCTTGGCAAAATTAATGAAAGCCCCTCGGCAAATGACACTGTGAAAGCAGACGAAATCTCATGGGAATTTACTCATACGATACAATTCGGAAACGATGACAGAAAGAGCTCTATGATCTGCAAGAAAAAGGAGAACGGGTTGACGAGTTCTATACAGTACAATCACAGTTTGGCAGGGTGTAAAATACAGATATTGACGCGGGGGAGCGAAATCTGTGGATGAGCGTGTGGATGGAGGTGGTACAAATGACGGCGGGACCAAAAGCGGGTATAAAAGAGTGGCACAGGTATCAGGAACACGATGAGGCTACCAGGAGCACCCGAGTTACGATAGACGGTAACGAACAATAATCAGCATCGCCGAGGAGAGAAATGCCACGGACGACATTCACACGTCGGCGCGGGAAGAAGCGAAGGGTTTGAAAACTTTCTGACCAGAAATCCAGCTTGCCAGGTGATACAAGCGCCAGGAGAGAGGTTTTGAAATGCATGGGGAATCGAACACGTCGCGAGGTAGTGAAAGGCCGTTAGTCCTCTTCAGGCACTTCGCATATACTGGAAAGAGATTGCTTGCGCGTGTGACCGCGGAGACTGGCACTGCTGCATCTTCGGTGATGACCAGATGATCTTCTTTGGGTGGGTTGGGGTACTCCCGTGACGGGCGGGGCGAACGAGGGCGACGGACCACCGTTGAGGGGAAGGACGGGAGTGACCTCCTCGGAAAGGGAGGAAAGGGAGGAGCTGGGAGATGAGCTGTAGATGATGTATGGCTCTTCCTCCTCCTCCTCGGCGCAGGGAAAAGGGATGACAGATGGTTGAGGGGCGATGGGAGTATTCTGGGAGAAGGGGGAATATG
Source organism: Xerocomellus amylosporus (assembly GCA_038090735.1). Taxonomy (NCBI): domain Eukaryota; kingdom Fungi; phylum Basidiomycota; class Agaricomycetes; order Boletales; family Boletaceae; genus Xerocomellus; species Xerocomellus amylosporus. The sequence continues at coordinate 18,342 of JBBPNE010000322.1, read as the reverse complement.
ATCGGATTGAGCGGCCGAAAATTGGCTGAGAAACAAAGTGTCAAGAGAATGAAGTGGACAAGGCTTGGGGGTGTACGGACCAAATCCTTCTGAGCATTCGTTTCCCTCACCCACTCTGTGACCCGTCGGATCCATTCCCTCTGTTTGAGGAACTCGATGCGTTCTCTTCTCTGCATGGCGGACTCTATGAAAGTTTTCTGCCTGCCGAGAGTGTCGTAGACGGGGGTGGGGTTGTTGTTGGCGGACATGGGGGGAGAGTCATACGCAAGCATGATCAGGAGCGGAGGATGTCAAGGGCGTTCGCGTCTCAGATTTATAGTCTCCACATTATGTACGTAAGGGGCCTAGATTGTGGGTTCTGTGGCTGTGTCGGGATTGGCAGGTCTAAGATTAGTCACCTCCTCTGACCGCTTTTTCAGACCCTCTGCCATCGCCGTGAAGCCCTGCTGCAGCCCACGTCCAACAAAGAGCTTGACCAGATACGCCAACGGACCACCAAACACCTCGGTGGTCTCGTAGCGCGTCTTCTTCCGCCCGTCTTCCACCACCTCGTCCAACGCCTGCCAGCGCACTGCAGTCAAAAGCCAAGAGGGGTAATCGATGTTCTTCCATGCACAACGGTAGTTGTCCGAGTCGACGGTGGTTATTGTCTCGAATGCCGACCTGGCGGGGAATATCGTTGGGGGGTCGAACGAAGGGGGGATATGCACCGGGTGGATGAGTAGATGAGCGCCGACGCGGGGAGACTGTTGAGACGCGGGAAGAGGCGTCTTGGACGCGTCAGTGAGGCACTGGTTTCGACTGCGGCGTAGTTTCGGTCATGCACCATCAGCTTGAATCAATGTGGTACGTACACGAACGGGTTCCTGCGAATGATATCAGGTGAGGCTGTGCGGTGTGGAGGGACATACCATTGGTGATATGACGCCCAGTCCATCAAGACCTGCCACACAACGTCGCGCGGTGCATCGATGGTTATGGACGCGGACGGAACGAACACATGACCCGACATGGCGGGTACAGGTCGACCAAACTCCGACTCGACCTAACGTGCTACCATAGGGTTAGGGTTAGTAGTAGGCTCGACCGGTAACCCTTGGGGAATCTAGAGATTTATTTGTACATAGACACAGCCACACGCTCGATATTTTCATTCATGCCGTCTGCGCTCGCAAACCAGCTCGCTGGGTCGGCGTCGCTGAACGCGTCCCTGCTGCAGGACAGGTCGAAAAAGAGGCGGACCGAGTCGTATCTATTTACCGGCCGAGACGCCGACCTCGACGCGATACACGCCCTCGCCTCCACCGCATTCATCCACCTCCGTGCCCTCTCCCCCGCATTCGCATCGGAATCCGTCCATGTTGGCCCCGATGCGTCGCCGTGCGCCGTCGATTTCGAACACGCCTTGTTCTCCGACGCAGCCAGCGCGCTAGATCGCACACTCCAGACACCACAACTCAACGCGATCCTCGATCAAAACATAAACGCGTTCTTGGCTCTCGTCGGTCCTTGGCTGATGGACACTCCCACCAGCAAAGTATTGGAGTGGCTCGTGAGGCGCTTCAGGCAAGTCTCGCTTCACCTCGCAGAAACTTCCGATCTCCAACGTCCCTCAGAATCAACGAGTTCAATGTAGCTGCCATCCTGGCCGTGTTCTTGCCATACCACGAATCCCCGCACTTTGTCAAAATGCTCTCGATATTGCACATTCAGTACGTGTTTCACGAGCAAAGACTCCATCTTATGTTCATGGCCTCCTAGACCAAACTCTTCTTTTTCGTTTTTACTCCCCTTCAAGTCAGCAGCAAAGTCCCTCCCGCGCAGTGCCTTGATCAAGGCCATGGTATCAGATACAGAGGTGGCACGTTTCATCGCCAACCTTTTACCCACTGCAGTCAAATGTATGCATTCCATGATTCGTCGCATGTCTTTTGCTCATCCCTACCCTAGGCTCCCATTCACATCGCACATTGCTTGCATTTCATATAGCTACGATGCACGACTACCTTTCTAATGTGCCATCTCTCGACGATGGCATCCTTGCCTTCGTTCTACCCTCGTTGCTCGCCCCGCTCCAGTCTTCCCAGAAAGATGCCAACCTTTCCGTGAGTTCTCTTGTGGCAAATTCTTTGCGTGCTACCTTACGCATTCATCAACTAGCTCGCATGTTTTGTTCTTCTGTGCACTCTCTCGCAAAGAGTGACCCTGAAACCGGCTGCAGTATCTGCCATCATCAGCGCAATGGCAACTCAAGTACGCGGCGCTCGGGGCTCGGGAAAAGGTTCTGTACCTACCATTCATTTCGTCAAGACGGCTGTGGCACTTTGTTCGTCACAAGAAATCGTTCAGGCGTTCCCCCTCAGTGCAGCCCAGTTGTGCACAAAGATGCCGTATGTCTTTTTCTATATCTCACCTCACCTCATAAACGCGGCGAAATTTTTATAGTGGGTTCGCCGATGAATTAAGTAAAATCGTGGCGATTGTCGGTGCGCAGCACTTCATTCTCCCGCTGCTTCGGTCGCTAGGGGAACGGTGCGTAGATCTCTGTGTGTTCCGGTGCCCGTGACCTCACCTTGGCGTAGCATTCATGAACATCGGGTTTCGTCACTGTTTTCTACTTTGATAAACACCACGAATGCTCCTTCAGTAGTCGTCAAAGAACTGTCTCGCATTCTAGTCCGCCTTGCTACGTCGCCACCTGATGCAGACCATGGAGCAGCCGAAGCTGAGATGAGGGAAAAAACTATTCGCGTCGCACGGTCACTGCTTTCTCTCGTCCATCAGCGCCATCTTGAGCTCTTGAGAGGCGTTGCAGATGACGTACTTTCCGAAGCTGGCGAACCGAACGAGGATAGGAAGGAACGCAAAAAGATGGCAAATGAGCTCTCGGTATCGTTTTCTCTGGTGAGCGACGCCTTGTCTATCGGCATTTTCAAACTGAGGCAGTCCAAACATCAGAGTCACCCATTAGCCGAGTCCAGCACTGTAAACGAGGTCGTAGTTGCATCTGCGAGCACATCGAAGGATACCCGCGTTATTGCAGTGGAGAAAATATACTCGACGTTGGAGGCTGTACGAAATAAATTGTCCGCTCCAGATATGGTTCGCGTTTCCACTTGGTCCTTGACTTCAGCTGATGGTGTGCTAGGCATCTATTAAATCAGCGCTGCTCGGTCGCGTATATGATACCCATGTGGGGGTGCTGCAAGCGCTCTATGCCTCGCCTGATTTGTTCCTTTCGACGATTGCCCCAACTACGTCCCCTCAGCAACTGCTGGATATCATCACCTCACAGCTGTTCCCCACTCCTCCCCCCCGGGCGATTTTACGTGCACATGTAGCATTCCTCGCGGGTCCATTTATCAAAACCCATCCTGATATCACCTCCGCCGTCCAGCAAACTGCACTTTTCCCGTTCTTACTGGCCTCAAAGGCCAAGTTCAGGACGACACGCGGTGTGTGGGAAGCTATCAAGGAGGGTGGTGGTATCCAGACGGGATGTTTCCGGGGTTGCTTGGACGTATGGGATCAAGCGTCGTTGTTGGGCAGAGAAGTCTTGGAGGTCGACAAAGATGATAGTGATAGAGGCAGTGAGAAGATGTGCGAAGCTAACCTTGGTGTGGCCGACAAGATAGCGGGTGAGTGATTCTCGGCACAGGCTATGCTCGAACACTGACATGTGGTGTGTGTCATAGAGAACATTCTGACCGCGGGCAACAGCGCCAAAGATTTTACTGTTTTACTGACCAAGCTCCATGATCCCGTTCCGCACGCTCGAGCACTGGCGTATCTAGTCTGCCGCGCGCTGCTGATGCGAACTTCGGGGGGTCAACAGATCTTACTGGCTCACAATTTCATGCGCGCTATGCGCCTGACCTTTTTAGAAGCAAGTGACGGCTTGAGCCTGGAAGAGGTATGTCCAGTCCCATTCGTCTCACTGGGCATTCGGTGCTCACGATAGTGTAAGGCGTTGGATGCACGCCACGTAAGCATGAAGGTGGTCATCAAGCCAGGAGGACGAAACACCATCCATGCGTTGCAAGCTTCTATCCTCGTCTTGATTCCGGCTCTTCCCATCCCTCGCAAGTTCTCAGCAGCTTGGATTTCAACAATTCCCTCGGTATTTACCCCGTGTTTCACGATACAGCTCAGCCGGTCTAATGCTCCAAAGGTCGATCAGATTCCCAGTGACCCAAGTCAGTGCTACGTATCATTGATGCAGGAGATCTATGTCCTCGCCTCCGCCTCTGCGGGTGCCGTACCCAACCAGTTTTCAGCGTCCATTTTGCAAGCACTGTTCCTCAACCTTAGAGATAGCTCGTTAGCTTTCCTCCTCGGGATTCTGTTGTCATCATCACCCTCTTTGGAGAGAGTCAGAACGCACGCCCTTTTGCATGTTCTCGCATTTATACGTGGCCATTTTGGTGCCAGCGCCATCGATTTCCAAACCGTGCTTCCGTCGTTGATCGCCGTCCTATTGGATGTACGGAGCGACAAACGGGACCGTGCCTTGATCTTTGAGAGTATCTCACTTCTTGGCGGTACGTCTGAGAAAAAGCATGTGTATGCTTTGGACACAATATATGGATCAGCTTCCTGTGAGTCTCTGGATGTACATCTGAAGGACTGCTCACGAATCTGCGACAGCTCAATTGCAATACGTTGACACCAAGGATCTTTCTACCTATGTGAAAGTCCTTGTGAATAACAGGGAGCAATTAATCCAAGATGCGGACTATATCCAGGTGTTCCATCAGAAGCACTTTGAAGGTTCGAATACAAAGTATGAAGAGTATCCATTTGCCATCCGTTGTTGACAGCTATGTGCAGATATAAGCGTCGGGTCTTGTGCTTCTTGCTCTCGCATGTCATCAGCCATCCTTTCCCATCTGCTCGGATCGCACTGCTCCGCTCCATAGGGAGTGTTGCTGATTTCTCCAAATCCCACATGTTGCTCCCGGTCATGAAGAGCCTGACGCAAGACCCTGCTTCCATTGCACAAATGTTTGGAACGTCATTCGAGGCGTATGGATCGCTTGTCGTCGCGGGCTTCATCAGCATTACCCCGGCGGACCTCGGGAGTCGAGATGACAACGAAACCTGGCCTGTGTTTGTGTCAGGACTCCGATTCTACTTCCACTCCAGTCTGTCCGATGTACCATGTTTTATTATATGTACTGATCAGAGTCTGATAGACTCGAATGCGTCTGCACGGGAACTCTACGCGAATGCCCTTGAGCAGAGACTCTTTGTGGATCTCGATCTCGAGAGACGCTCGGAGGTTTGCACGATCTTGTTACAAGCAGGCGGTGAAGGCGGTGAGGCAGTGAGTAAATGCGGATCGGATATCTTTTATGATCGCTCATACATTGCGCTTAGTACTTGGCATCCCGAGTGCTCCTTGGGAAGCTTCTTGGAGACGTTGCGCTGATCATTCACCTTCTTACACAATTCCGACCGGACCACATCGAGAGCGAGGCGCCTTTGAACAAGCGTGCCAAGTTGGACTTGTATGTGACCATCATGATTGCTCAGGCGTGTAGACTAATGTCGTTTCTAGAGCACCACATGCCTCTGAGATCAGTAAACTTCAGCCGTTGACTTTGTTGGCCGAAGTGCTTGGAACGACGAAGATTCCGGGATCCTTGGATTTGATATCTAACCTTTTGGAGACACTCAACAGGATCGTCCGCTCTGACCTTTGGGGGCCGTCGGACACGAGCTACGTCTGCCAGATGCTGATGGCTGCGATTGAAAAGAGTGCAAGTAGAGTCACGGTGAGAATTTTTCTTGTATGGCCCACTTCGTCACTCAACAGGACATCAGGAGCCCCCAGCGAGGCCCATTCGCTTGGATGTTTTGGTTGAACTTATCAGGGGTTAGTTTTAATAAATTGCACCCTGCTCGTTCATCAACCCCTAAACTCGCTTGACAGTTACTGACAATCCTCAAACGTTCAACGAGGCTCTACTCTTGATGGCCAACTTGGCCCGGCTCACCCCCGACTCTATCCTTCACAACATTATGCCCATTTTCACGTTCATGGGATCCAATGTCTTCCATAGAGACGATTCATATAGTTTCAAGGTTGTCCAAAATGTGAGTTCGCATCCATCTGTTCTTTGAGACCCAGCTCAAGGATTTGGCACAGACCATCGATAACATCGTGCCAGTGATGGTGTCGTCCTTGAAAACGAAGCACCTGGATGGTTTCGACTTGTACATTGGGGCTAGAGATTTCCTGCGCATCTTTACGGATGCGTCCAACCATATTCCCCGCCATCGGCGACAAAAGTGTGTCCTTTCTTGAACGGAGTGGCTCGTTTGCTCATCTCACCCCATTAGCTTTTTCGTGCACCTCACAGAAGTCCTTGAAGCACAAACATTCTTGGCTCCGGTCTGTATGCTCCTGATCGACAAAGTTACCAATCGGGCGAGCCGCCAAACCCCGGAAGAAGCGCAAAATACACTCACCCTCCCTACGTCGTTGCTACGGCATTTCAACCGCCCACGGCAATTATTCGTGCGTCTGCCCAGTCTATTCACCTAAAGACAATTCACAATGTGTTGCAGGTACTCACGGAGGTATTGAAGGAGTGCTTGCGGCTTAGATCCCAGCTTCTGGCACCCGAAAATGCAGAGTCTGCATTTTTGGATTATCCTCGGTGAATATCGCATGCCACTCCGTCCGTTTTCACCGCGGTTATTGAGATTGCATTGTAGGGATGGGGAACACTCTTCGTCTACCTCTGCTACGCTGAAGCGACGCATACAAGCACTTGTTCTATTTGTGAGCACGTCCTTGACACCATCCGAGCCGGATGTGCTCGGCAGCGGAGACGGCGGTAACACCACCGACATTATCACCCATCTCTTGGATCTCGCCACGCCTCCAACCGGCCACGCCACGGAAAGCGAGGTAGTGACGATCGCCACCGTGGCGCAGAGTGCCATCGAGCGCATCGTGGGCGTCATTTCCGCCAGAGAGTTCTTGGCTGCAGGTTGCGTGATGCTGGCATCCGAGGACACGAGGGTGCGTTTATTTTTTTAAACCTCTGGCTCAACGGATGTGAACGGATGGTACTCGTGTACTAGATCAAAGCGGGGGCGCTTGGCGTCGTTTCCGCCAGAATCCCACTCGTCACTGAAAGACTGCGCGAGGAGTGTCAAACAACGATCATTGAACTCATCAACCTCATCCGGGACATCATTGAACACCAATCCGCTGGCTCCTTGGTCGAATCTGCGCTCGGAGCATTGAAGGCGCTGGGATCCACGTGTTGTGATGGAGAAGAGACGACGCTCATGTCGACCCTGCCACACGTCCTCAAGGTGGTGCGATCTCGGACGTCCGCCGCAGTGGGGATGTCGGTTTTCCCATGTTATGTGTGAGTCATTGTATCGTTCTCTCTTATTCTTCCATACGAATCTGACATTGTTTGACAAGCGCTGCCCTCGGGCCACGGATCATCCCTCACTTTAGGGATATCGCGCAGGAGTGTATATCGATCATCCGTGAAGGTCTCAAGGGGAAGACGCGTACGTCTTGTGACACGCTCGTTGTTATGCTACTCACTGGACTCTCAGAGGCCGCCGACGTAGGGGAAGCTGCCCTTGAAACCCTCCACAGTCTATTGTCGTCTCTACCCGCCTTCTATGGGACAAAAGAGCTGACCGAGATTGCAAAGCTCTACGTTGACTACAGCGCTACGTCGACGATACAACACAATCCCCTCACCGGACTGAGCAAGGCGATTTCGAAACGAACGTCGACCGAGGTGTTGCTTCCCGTGTTGTATGGTCTTTGGCCCAACGTGGACAAGGCGCAGACAAAGGTATGCAGCGTCGTTGACGTTTGATGTGAACCGGTGACGAGCCAGGGCATCAGGAGGACGTCAACGGCATGATCGGGTACTTTACGCTGTTCAAGAGGGCGCTGCACGCTGCCCCCCGTCCGGAAGTCCTAGACAACTTGCGACCGATGTTCAAGGTGTTCATGGAAGCGTTCGACGTGAAAATGGCGTTTGGCTTCGTCGAGGTCAGCATTTTGCCATGTTGGGCTGTGGAGAGTCGTGCAGAGTTAACCCGTGGATTTCTGCCAGGGCGAGCCTCATGTGATATCGGCCTTCTCTGAACTCGTTGTGAAGCTCAACGAGAATGCATTCAGACCTCTGTTCCGACGTATGCACGACTGGGCGTTTGCAGACGAAAATGGTGCGTATGGTTGAGGGTCGACGACGGTTTGAGGACGACGCGTTAATCTTGGCCACCACAGCGACGGACGTGAGGAGGATTACTTTTTGTCACGTGTATACTGCCCTGCTTGACTACTTCAAGGTACGCTGTACGACCACGGTCTACAGCATGCTGATCATCTGCCCAGGGACTGATGAATCCATACATGTCCATGCTGTTGCGCCCTCTCACAGAGGTACTCCAATCCTTTAGTTCCGCGTCGGAGATGGCCCCGACGGACTTTGCATTGTGGTCGGGCGTTATCTCAACGTTGACAAAGTCCCTCGAAGCTGACGACGGAGGTACGTTCGTCGTCAGATCTCCCCCAACGTAACCCAAACCCTCTCTTTCAGTCTTTTGGCGCGAAGACAAGCTGTCCGCGCTTCTTCCACACGTGCTGTCCCAAGTGCCCATCGCCGTGCACTTGCCCTCCCCGTCCTCGGTCACCACCGCTCCTTTGGAGACGCAACCGAAAACGCCGCGAGATCGCTTGGTGTCCTGTCTCCTTTCCGTCGTCGCGCTTCTTCCCAACACGTCCTCTGATCTCCTCAAGCGCCTCAACCTCGATCTTCTCATGCACACGCGTTCCGAGGACGCCCGCGTGCGTATCTTGGCGTTGACGTGCGCGACGGAGATGTGGAAAGCCGAGGGAGGCAAACTCGTCGGTGCGTTATCTTGCTGATCGAAAACTCGACCGTTTGTTCATTTACTTCTTGTTCATTTAGGATTTGTCGGCGAGACGGCGACGTTCATCGCCGAGTGTGCCGAGGACGAGAACGACAGCGTCGTCCGGGAAGCGCACGAATTGAAAAATGCAGTGGAGAGCGTCGCGGGGAGTATCAGTGGTTTCTAGTGCTGTGGAGTCGTCTCGTTTCGAGCATGAAATAGAGAATACTTGACAGAGTGGAATCTCGAGGAATCATTACTTCAACCCACATCACATATAGTGTCAAAGTCAGAGTCCAATACATAGATGATTAATAATAGATGATTACTGGGAAGTTAATTGTGTGATGAACAAGAGGACAATGATTCAATGCTGGATGACTCTACAACCTGAGTAGGATTGTACTCTGCAGTGTTCAAACTCTACATAGGAAAAGATCAGCCAAAACAAATGTGAAATAGGAAGACACATACAAGATATTTAATGCTTGATGTTGGATTGAAAGTGACAAATCCAACTGGAACTGTAATGCTCTCATTTGATGGATCAACAAGCTTACTCGTGTATAGTGCTGATACTGTAGATGATTGTTCCTTGCCCAAGCCAATAAAAAGGACTCTCCAGTGTAGGTGCTTTGCCCTTGGTATGAGCTTCAGCAGCTCATATAGGCCAGGCTGAGGGGATGGATAGCTGGTGGCAAGGGTGGCCTGGATAGCATATACCTCATTTTCAGTGAAGAGGGCACCATCGATGCCTGGGAAATTTGTCCTTGAAGGGATCCAGTAGAAAGGGAAGGTCTTCTTCTGCAGGGCATCTTTACCTGACACCAGCTCTGTAGCTGTCTCCAAAGTACTAGGCAAGGTGTCTTCAGGTTCTGCCAGTGCATCAGAGGCATGCCACTCAATCTCAATGGACTCTCCAGAGACAAAGAGAGAGTGGCACCAGGACTCAAAGATAATGCCACCAGCAGGTCGAGTAGGCGTGTAGGTTTCCATAACATTGAAGAAGGCAACCCTGACTGACTGGCTGTGTTGGCCAACAGCCTTTCCCAAGATATCAACAATTTTCACGGTAGGAATATAGATGATTGGTCGAAGGCGATTGGTTTTTCCACCATTCCATTCAGGTTTTGAAGGCCTAATGAAGAAAATAGAAGATGGACCTGGATTCTGGAGCTTGAGCCTTCTGAGCTCAAGAATGAAGTCAGGGGCAGTCCTAACAGCACAGGCAGCATCATTGTAGATGTTCTCCTCAATGGTCCATGGATCAGGGGCTTGGAGGAGGTTCAACAATGTGTGGGGAACACCTCCCCATGAGGTTGCAAGAGCAACCAAGTGCTCAATGTCAAGTTCCAAAAGTGAACTTGAATTAACTTTTAGCAGCCATTGAGGCAAAAGTACTCACATGTCACTTACCCAAGATCACCAATTTCTTCAGAGGACCATATGTCCATGATGTATAGACTTACTCTAGCTTGTTTAGTCCATTCCTTCCACTGGTGTATATAGGGAGATGTGGTTTGAAAGATGCGAATACCATCAACTCTGAAAAATACTGCAGCTGGACTGGTGACTACTGAGTTTGAATCAGAGAGTGCCCATAAGCCATCCAAATCATCTGGCAATGGTGTTGAAGTTGGAAGGATTTGAACCTTGTTCCCTGCAAAGAGTGCATAAACCTCCTTATCAATCTGGAAAGCCACTGGTTTCTTCTTCCGGAGGCGTGCAATCAGAGCATAGATAAGAAAGCAGGTCTTTCCTACAGTCCAGAATAGATATGTTATGATCCTCCAATCACTTGAAAGTATGAAACGACTTTACCTATGCCTGGTTGACCAATGATACAAGCCCCATTGATATAACCCATCTCAAATGCTTGCATTGCAAGCAAGTATTCATCTCGCACAAGTAACTTCTTCTGCTCAAGTTGTGGACAAAGAATTTTCATGGCCTTGGAATAACCACCAAGGTCAAGATATTTGACAGTGTGTTCCAAACCTTGATGGTTATAATGCAATTCTTGCTCAAACTCGAAGAGAGAGTTATTGCACCATACTGCATGGGCAAAGATTTGCAAGCTTTCTTCATTGGGCTGCAAGGGTTGTCGATAGGGTAGCACTGTGATAGGTGATTAGAACATAGAGTATGTTGTATGCGGCAAGAACCTACCTAGGGCAATACTAGGATCCACCAGAAATTCTGAGATATCCACACCAGGGGCAACTTCTGCCAGAAGTTTGACTAGGCGGACAGCCATGCCAGGGGCCCTGATGTCCCGGCCACGTGCAGCTGTAGCAACAATTGCCTTTTTGTAGACCAAACTCGGTTGGGGAATCATGATGGGAGGTGGAGAGATGGGTCGGGAATCGAGCTGCTGCAGAACTAACTCAAGTGGAGGAGCCTGAGCCACCTCCCGGAGGTCACCATCACCAGGGCTAGCCACACGAGCCCTTTTCTTTGGAGGAGAGGAGCAATGTAGCATATTCGACTGAGAAACCAGTTGTACAGGGGGTGGTAGGCTTTTGTGAATGCGTATGATGTGCCCCAATGGCAAGACAGTAAGGAAAATGATCAGGATGATGCGAGTCCCGTAAGTGGGACGTCAGAGCAGCAAGATCAATGCAGACCAGGGGCACAGTCTCCTTGCCCTCGGTGGTGGGTGCCGGAGGAATAGGAGGTGGTTTCGAATGGTGTAGTGGTGAGTGGGTCGAGTTCAAAGATAATAACTTGCTGGGTGGAGGACAGACAAAGCTCGTATGCACCAATTCGAGCACTTCCAGTAGTGTGACCGAACAGGGAGCACGATGGGACACCGGAACAGTGTGGCCCAATTTGGCGATTCCCACGCAAAAAGGCCCCTGGTTTGTGACTGGCCAGCTTGTCTCTAGCCACACACTCATCTTTAACCTCGCTTGCTCCAGCGACGCAGGCAGCCTCCACGGCGCGCTCACGTCCTCTCCATCCACCATCAAGACGATCGTCGATAACCCGTCACTCCTCAGCTCGCGCACGTCTCCGTCCCAGCTTGCGTCGCTGGGACCGGACCACCCAAGTGGTACACGCAGGGCTGGTGTCCGCTCGCGAGCAAACTCCATGATTAAGCAAAGGAGCTCGTCCGAGCAGACGAGGAGAGGCTTCGGCGACTTTCGGATTTGTGCTGGCGGTCTGGCCGCGTAGAAGAAGAAACGTAACTTTGGCGTGACGACAACACAAAGAGCCTACACCTATCTAATCTAATCATATCTTCATTCATTTGAACTGAAAAAGATGTCAGCATCCAAGGGCTGGAGGCGAGGGAACGCGCGACTCACATTCTTGCCATCCTTCCAGACCTTGCCTTCGATCTTCAAATCCCAAGCAAGGGCACTCTCGAAGAACTTTTTGTCGTCTTCATTGTTCAAATCCAACTTCGTGTAGGCATAACTCTCCCAATCAGGCGCACAATCAACGGCAGCTTTGACGTCTTGACCCCGGAGGATCAATGCGCCCGAAATGACGGATGCGTTGGGCTCTCCCAGGACACCCACAGAGCCGAAAAGGTATTTACGTGAGGCTTCAAGACGGTTGAAGAAGCCTCCGATTTGGTTGGAGGACATAAATATGAGTGTGAGCTCTTGGTTGTACTTGAAGTCGACTCGCCAGACTGAGAAGCCTTCCTTGTCAAAGCTGTTCGCGTGATACTAAGCGAAATCCGGGTGACGGGCCAATGCGGGGACGTACTTGGAGTAGAACCATTCAAGGGCACCACCAGGTCCACGAGTCTCCTTGTTGGAGTATGCGCGTTTCCAATCCTCGAGGTTGAAGGACGATTTTGGTAGGAGATCGAGAGGGTTCTTGGCCTTTGGTTCTTCGGGGACGAGGTTGCCGTCGTCCTCCTCGTCTTCGTCAACCTTCTTTGGCTTCTCCTTCTCCTTCTTTTCCTTTGGTGCAGCAGGGGCGGGGGCGGGGGCGGGTTTTGGCTCCTTCTTGGGAGGGACATACTGAACTGGCTTGTCGACGTATTCGATCTCACCGAAGATGCCCTTCAATTTGGGCTGGTTGGCGATCGTCTCGAGGTGGCGAATGGTGTTGACTAGTTTCGAACGGGCATCGGCGTCGATGGTGAGGCTGACGGCCTGGAGGACGGCAGCGGCAATGTTGATGTCAGCGAGGGTGATACGCTCGCCAACGACGAAGGTGCGCGTCGACAGGTGTGCCTCGAGGGTGTTGAGAGCCCGAATTTGGCGCTCGATGAGGGTGTTGTGGATCTGTAAAAAGGAGATGAGGTGTGCGACATGGGCAAGGGAAGGACGTACGGCCTTGTTGTACACGAAAACGCCCTTGAGCAACAGTTTAATAAACTGTGATGAGTTGGCGATCTCAGATTCGGCAAAGTGAATCCATTGTTCAACAAACGCTTGCTCCTCTGGGGACGTGCCGAGGAGGTTAGCGTTTGGCGAGAGGGTTGCGACTGCGAGGGTGGCATTAGCTTGCGATCAGAGGAGATGATAGAAGGGATGGGTAGGGGTCAGAGACATCGTATCGACATCACAAGTTAAGACAGGGATAACTGATGAATAATAGGTTTCGTCTTTCGAGATCGCGTCGAACGATCTGCGGCAAAGGGGAAGCGAAGACGCACGGTAGCGGGCAATGGCAGCACCCTCGGTGAGGTTGAACCCATTCGGACCCTCTAGAGCGGGGACCTTTCCGTGGGGGAACTTGGCAAGAAAGTCGGGTTTCTTGTTGTCCTCCCAGTGCTTGTAATCAGCGGCGATTTCGAGCTCGAGGCTACCAAGGGCAGCGACACTCTGGATCTGTGCCATGTCAGAGGACGCTGAGCAATGTACGCGCGACGGTACGCACGACTTTGTACTGGCGCTGCTGCGGGACGGAGTAGAGCTTTCCAACTGGCGCCATTTTTTGCGGACGATGGGGAGGAGAAAGAGAGATGGGCTCTTTTTTGATCAGCGCGTCTTATCGATCGAGTCGAAATTAAGTAATTAATTAAGTAACTCATGGAGAGCGACAGCGAGGTGTCTGACAAGGGCGTCCCCCACGACGCCGCCGCGGACCCGCAGCACATCCGCTCCGCCTTCGACGCCTACTTTGCCCATGCCGCATCCCGCGCCCGCACCTCCGCCAACGTCTTCTCCGCGCACGTCGTCCCGCTCACCCAGCAGGAGTACAACCACTCCATCGCTGCCCGCACCCCCGACGCACCCCCCAGCACCCGCTGGTCCGGCCACTGCGACGCCCGCACTGCGTTCCGCCGCTACGCCCACGAGCTCGACCAGGGCTTCAGCCTTGCTTTCTACGGCTTCGGCTCGAAGCGCGCCGTCCTCAACGACCTCGCGTCCAACGAGCTCGCCCACCGCGGCCATGTCGTCGTCGTGAACGGCTACCACCCCAACACCTCTCTCAAAGACGTGCTTGCATCCATAGAGCGCGTCCCCGACCTCGCCAACGCCGCCACCACCAGCGCGGACGTGCAGGTACGCCGCATTTGCTCCTTCTTCTCCGCCGCAGACGCCCCGCGCACGCGTCGCCTATACCTCGTCGTACACAACATCGACGCTCCACCCATGCGCACCCAAAAAATGAGAAATGCGCTCTCTCTCCTCGCTCTCTCCTCCAACATCCACCTCGCTGCCTCTGTCGACAGACTCGGCGCTCCCCTCCTCTGGTCCGCCTCCGAGCTTCTCGCACGCAAGGTCCCGCCAGAGGATACTCTCTCCTCCGCGGAGGGACACACCGCCTCCCCAAAACGCGGATATGCCTTTCTGTGGCACGACCTGACCACCCTTGCACCCTACGACACAGAGCTCTCATTCGCAGACCGTTCCTCCATCGCTGGTGCATCATACGCATCGACTGGTGCCCGCTCGGCCCTTGCAACTACAACTACCGCTGGCGCTGGCGCTCCCCTGACGGAGACTGCGGTCACCCACGTCCTCGCTGCAGTCACTGCCAAAGCCAAGAAGCTGTTTATCCTCCTCGGCACGAGACAGCTTGCAAACGCCGAGGCTGCATCCGGTGCAGCCACGGGCCCAGACGCCCCCACTGACATGGCACAGTTCGGACTCGGCTATGATGCTCTGTTCTCTCTCGCAAGAGAGCACTTCGTTGCAACGAGCGATACGGCATTGAGGGCACTGTTGGGCGAGTTTAAGGATCACGGCTTGATCCTTGCTGGGGCTGCTGCTGGGGGTGGCGGAGGCGGAGATTCCCTTTGGATACCGTTAAGAAAGGAGAGATTGGTGAGGGTGCTCAAGTCGATTGAAACCGAATCGTCATAATCTAGAAATTTTACTCATTATCCATGTAGCCATATCGTATCCGAACGTGAACGGATCGTGCTTCACCAGCAGTCTGATCTTATCTTGTACTGGTTGCGCACACGCTCTCATGGGTGGCGTGGATTATTGTCACTGGCCGTCGCGGTCGCAATTTTATTGACTGTACACAAAGAGAAGTTTTCTTTGGTGCGTTTTCTCCCTGCTGTTCACGTACTGGGATACCCACCATACATACGCTATAGTCACCGCCGCCTCGTCTAGTTTCGGTCACGCTATACACCGAGTACGTACTCAAACTCCATCGTAGAGTTGAAACGAACGGCAGTCCAGATGCCTCAGGCTCTTTCGCAATTGAACGAGCTCAGATCTCGTCGGACCATAAGCGATCCCACAAGGTGTCTTACAACTGCGCCCCTCCAAATGGAGTAGCGCTTATACCCTCGTCTTTCCTCGGGACCAGGCTCGGGTAATCTTGCGGGTGTTGGAAGCAAAGCCGTCGCCGCCCCGCCCCAATCCGAGGTTCTCTCGATCTTGCCGGAGACGTAGGAAGAGCTGCCATCGCGATCGAGAAATTGACCCACCTCGAGGACCCGTTCCGTTGCACAGCAAGGTCGCCATGATAACGGGGCAAGGCGAAGAAATGATTCAAGGACAAAGAATTAAACATTCAAACTCGGGTCAACAGTCTCATTTCTGTTAGCGCCCACATCTGCAGCGTCAGTCTCGAATCAATGTGGGTGTCCTCGGACACAAACATGTCCGAGTCGTCATCTCTTGAAACAACCCAAAGATTGCTCGCACATCAATTGATCTCGCGCCCCCAATCAATTGCCCACCGCCATACGAGATCCGATCAACGTTTGTAAGACACTGTCTTGAAAGTTCTCAACAACGCTGGTATGACCGCTGTGCGGTCAATTTTCACGATCCCGAAATTTCCTTGGTTGGCAGGAGCCATGGCTGACTTATTCTGCCGTACCTATGCGACCGTGTCCTTGACCTGACGAAGCTGTACGATAGAGACGGATATATTTGTTATAAAAAGGTCCACTCGCAGGCCATCCCAGCCTCTCGCAATTTGTAGAACCATCATGGCCGACACCAAGGTTTGGTTTGGTTCGTCCCGTTTTCACCGTCCGCGTGTGAGGTACTCAGCCTGACAGAACATAGTCACCGGGGCCTCGTCTGGTTTTGGCCGTGCTATGACTGAGCATCTGCTCAAGGTCGGTAACAAGGTCGTCGCCACCCTCCGCAAGCCCGAGACCATCTCCGACCTCACAACGCGCTACCCCTCCACCCAGCTCCTCGTCGTCAAAGTCGACGTGACCAGCACGGCCGACATCACGGCAGCCTTTGCCAAGGCCGAAGAGGTCTTTGGCAGAATCGACGTCGTATTCAACAACGCCGGCGCGAGAGTGTTGGGTGAAATCGAATCCGTGAACGAGGTAGAGGCCCGGGAGATGTTCGACGTCAACTTCTGGGGTGCTGTTCGCGTGAGCACAGAAGCGGTACGATGCTTCCGAGAGGTCAACAAGCCCACGGGAGGCAGGCTATTGCAAATGTCGTCTGGACTGGGCCTCAAAGGTCCCGCCGTGTGCGGACACTACAGTGCTTCGTACGTATGGCTCGACATGTTTGTTCCTTCAACATGCTGACGGTTTCGCCAAACAGAAAATTCGGTAAGTCGCCGTAATCGATCATCCTTATGGGAGTGTGATGGTGATGCCGGCTGGTCCTAGCCTTGGAGGGCCTCAGCGAATCACTTGTAGCTGAACTTGACCCTGCATGGAACATCAAGGTCATTTCCAACCCTGCCTTTTTATCTACACCGTTCTAAACCTTTCCAAGGTCACGATCCTCGAACCTGGGCCGTACCGAACCGAGATATTCAAGAGAAACTACCATATTGCGCCGGATCACAATGCGTACGGAGATCCCGCCCTCATCAGCTCAAAGACCCGCAAACTCCTCGACTCACCGAAAATGTACGATGGCGACGTCACGAAAGCTGCGATCGCGATTGAAAAGCTCACTCGCCTCGAGGATCCGCCAATGCGGCTCCCATTACACTGGCGCGTCGTGGCGTTGACGAGAGACAAGGCGAAGAGCATGTTGGAAGTGGTAGACAAGTACGAGGACTGGACTGAGGACTTGTATCATCACGATGATTGAGGCTTCAGACGCTGACCGAACCGGTCCGACTGATGTCAGATGGTTGTTTCTATTGGATAGTGGTACTTGGAACTGCGATGGAAAATTGCGTCCTTTTACAACAATCCAAGGATTTCTACGCATAGATCCATTGTGAAAAAGCTAATCGGCAGAGGCGGCGAACGACACGCAAATCAGCCAATGTATTGGCTGACCAAGTAAGTGGGGACGTCATCAAAAGTACTGTACAGGCATCATACATTTCGCAAGACTGGCAGATTATCGACCTTTAACAACGACGACCCAAAAGACCCGAGCTTGGATACCGAGTCTTCGTCGATCAACCACCATGGTAGAGACCGTCAGTCCAACTTTCGTACTTATCCGCCACCCCTGATAGATTCTCTGCCTTGGTTTTCATGCCCGCGATGACCCTCTTGTGTAGCGGGAACCGTATTGGCGCCTCCTCCAGCTGGGACAGCTTCTCGATCACGACTGCAGCTTTCGTGACGTCGCCATCGTACAGCTCGTGCGAGGTAAGGAGCTTTCGAACCTGCGACACGTGGAGAGCCGGGTCTGCGTATGCAGGGTGCTGAGGCGCAGCGTGGTGGTTGCTCTGCGAGATCTCGGTTCGGTATGGGCCGGGATTGAGGATCGTGACCTTGAATAACAAAATTGAACCGAGTTAGAACGTGACCAGGGTGAAATGACAAGGCAGATGCCAGTAACCTTGATATTCCATGCTGGGTCGAGTTCATCTACAAGACATTCCGTGAGACCTTCCAAGGCTAGAAGATAGCTGGGTGAGCTTCGCACTCAAAGACGGGCGACAGTCGGTAGCTTACCAAACTTTCTGTGTTCAAAACATCCGAGTCAGCATTATACCAGGGTTAACGTAGGACCATACGAACGAAGCCAAATAGAAACCACCGGCCGCACGGCCCTCGAGGACTCCGGAGGAAACCTGCAACAGCCTACCCCCTATTGGTTTATTGACCTCTCGAAAGAATCG